>LDKF01000026.1:24273-34561 GCA_001026735.1 Rotylenchulus reniformis
CGACAGGGGCCGCCGACAAAATTTTGAAAAATACGACTATTCCTTTCAAATTTTCTTCATTTTTTTGGTTCAAAAATAAGAAATTTTCCCAATTTTTTCAAAGAAATTTTAGAAAATTTCTCCAAAAATGCCATCCTTAGGGGTGCTTAAAATTGCGGATTTTTGCGGATTTTTCGAAAAAATCCGCAACTCGCAATCCGCAACCCAAAAAAGGCCGCAATTTCCGCAACTCGCAATCCGCAATCCGCAATTGCGTCCACCCCTGGTCTACACCCCCCGAAATACGATAGATTTCTCCATAAAGAGAAAAGAATAAAGAAAAATGGCCTAAATTTTCAAAATTTCTCCCCCCCTAAAAATTTTTTGGTTAGACCCCGGAGATGGGTACCCCAAGCCCACGAGAAATCCTTGATCGGCCACTGTTGATGTTGTTGTTGTAGCCACATCCTTCATGTCTGGTTGGGGTCGGGCTCCAGGTTGAGGAATTTCGCCACTTTGGGATTTGTCCATAGTTCTGTTGTTGTCAAAGTTGTTGGATTGGATCGGCAATTGAAGAGGTGATCAACGTTGTGTGGGGACCGGTTGCAGAGAGGGCAAACATCACGAACTGACTTGTCAAGCCGCTTCATGTAGCTATTGAGTAGCGGTGAGTAGCCCGATCGGAGTTGTGCCAACTTGGTGCGGACGTCTCTGGGTAGTTCCTTCTCGCTTGGACTGATGGGCGGGGGTGGCCGGCCCAGTACAGTGCTCCGTTGCCGTTGTTTGGCTGATTGGACTGCTGCAGTGTGGATGGAGGTGCTGCACTTGTTGTGGTCGTTGTCCGCGGCCTGCAGAGCCTGACTGACGTCCTTCCAAAACCTGGACGATAGCGTCTGCTTCATGAGTCTGGCTGGAACGTTGTTTGTGGCGAGGTAATTTGGATGCGACGGCTGGCGGCATTTCACCATGAACTGCTTGCAGAGCATGTAGTTGTGCTCCTTGACTGGTAGCATAAGGCTTTCGTTGTGCAGGTGCTCGATTGGTGACATAAGAGTGCAACCAGTCGCCGATCTGATGGCGGAGTTTTGGCAGCGCTGAAGGTCGGTCCAATGCGTGTCAGCCAGTTGGGGGGACCAAACTGGAGCCGCGTAGTTGATGATACTTCTGCTGATGGCCTTATACGTTGTCAGAAGCACTTCCTTCTTTGCCCCACGATGAGCCTGCAAGCACCTTCAGGACGTTGTTCCTTTTGCGGATTTTCTGTTGGATGGTAGACGCGTGTTCTTTGAAAGTCACTGACGGATCCCAGGTGACGCCGAGAATTTTCGGGTGCTTGGTTGTTTGGATGGCGGTGTTGCCAATGGTGACTTTGGGATCTGCGCGGTGTTCGATGGTGGCAGTCGTGAAGACCGTGACCGTTGTTTTAGGCGCCGAAAGACGGAGTCGTCGGGCCTCCAGCCATGGTACCACGCTGTTGTTCAGGTAGTCACTGATGGAAGTACCTGCTGCCTCGTAGTTGATGGATCTGGCCAACACAGTGATGTCGTCGGCGTATGTTGTTATGTGAATGCCCGCTGGAGGTTCCGGGAGTGAGGCCGTGTAGAAGTTGAATAGTGCAGGACTGATGACCGATCCTTGAGGGACACCTTGCCTGATGACGCGAGACTTGGAGGTGATCCCACGGAACTCGACCCTGGCTTGTCGTCCGCGAAGGTAGCTCACGGTCCATCGTTTGATGAGTGGCGGAAGATGAGTTGCCGCGATGTCAGTCATCAATTGACGGGTGTCGACGGTGTCGAACGCTTTGGAGAGATCCAGCGCGACCGCGACAGTGCGTTCAACAGGTTGGCGACGATTCAGGCCGTCGGTGATAAACCGCTGGATGTCCACCAGCGCTGTTGTCGTGCTGCGCATCTTTCGGAAGCCGTGCTGATGATCGGGTACAGGGAGGTGTTGTTGGAGCGCCGGAAGTACGAGTCGTTCCAGAAGTTGGCGACTGGCGAAAGAAGGCTGATGGGACGGTATGAGTCCGGAGCGCTGTTGTCTTTGCCAGGTTTTGGCAAGGGAATGACACGGGCCTTCATCCACATGTGGGGGATGAGTCCGGATTCCATGGACTTGTTGAACAATGCCGCCATGTACCGATGAGCGACTGGGCCCAGATGCTTGAGGTGGAGAGCCGAAATGTTGTCGGGCCCCAGGGCCTTGGAGGGGTGAGAAGCGTTGATCGCTTCCTCCACATCCTTGGCCGACCATGGGGTGTGCTCTGCTGCCTTTGCCTGTGCGGTGATTAGTCGTTTGGCTGCCCGGCCAGTGTTGACGGGTTTGCCGGATGGTCGTTGGTGGAACAAGGCATTCAGCCTATTGGCACATTTGCTGTTGTCCAAGCACGGGGCGCCGTTGAAGATCAGTGGGCTGTTGTTCTTTGGGGGCTCGGCCCCGTTGATGCTCTTGATTGCGTTCCACAGCTTTTTGGAGCCGGCCTTGCACTGCTTCAAGTAGTCGAGCCAGATGGTGCGACGGAACGTTGCCACGGCTGAGGCGATGCGCTTGGTAAGTTGTCCGATGCGAGGGCTCGTGGGGTCACGGCGACGAATGTTGTCTCGCTCCTTGGCCAAGGCAAAGGCTTCAGGAGGGTGGTACGGGCGAATTTTCGGGATGCGGCCAGCCGGGAGGTGGTGCCCAGAAGCTTTGAGGATGGCGTCGCGAAGGCGGATCTCCCCGTTGTTCACGTTGTCGGGTGGCGGGAGTGCGGACAAACTATTGTCGACGTCCCTGGCAAATGCGTCCCAATTGGCCTTGCTGAAGTTGATGAACTGTCGTCGTGGAGCGGGGACGGTGTGCACTGCGGTTGCCAAGGTGATCACGATGGGAAGATGGTCGCTGCCCAGGGCATGGACGACTAACCAGGATGCCGATGGCGCAAGAGAGCCGCTGCATAGGGTGATGTCCGGGGCCGTGGAGATGACCTGGCCTTGTCTGGAAGCCACACGCGTTGGTTGTCCGTTGTTGAGGAAGACAGCGTCGGCGTTGTCTAGCTGCTCCGCAATGGCTGCACCACGGGCGTCTTCATCCGCTGAGTGGTCCCAGAGGTCGCTGTGGGCGTTGATGTCGCCGAGAAGCAGGTAGTCGTTGTCGCCCAAGAAGTCGAGACTGGGGACGAAGCCGTTGGAGCAGCTCGCAGCCGGAGGGACGTACAAGTTGTGGACGATGACCGGCCCGTTGTCGGAGTGGATAACCAGTGATTGTAGTTCACTGTGTGCGTCGTTGACGGCGTAATCCTTGGACAGGTGGAAGGGCACCTTGTCGCTGACAATGAACACAAGGCCGCCGCCACGGTTGTCGGTTCGGTCCAGCCGAACGAAAGAGTAGCCTGGTCGTTTCGGAGTTGCGTTCTTTGGGCCCCACTTCGTCTCCTGGATTGCCGCCAGCAAGATTTTGTTTTCACATAAAGCACAGAATGTCGTCTAGCTTGCCACCGATTCCATTTGCGTTGAACTGCAGGATCTTGAATTGATCCAGGTCGACAGTTGTCGATGGATGGAGCCGGACCCAACGGAAAGGAGGGCCGGGATTTGGATGGACATCTCCAGCGATTAGGAGGAGAATCCGGCACCAGCTGGCTGGATCAGCTGGGCCGGGTGGCGAAAAAACCACACAGGAGCCCGACGATGTCGTTGTCGAGGTGTGGAAGGGGTGTTGTCGACCTTTGGCCCCTTTCGGGGGTGGACCCGCTCCGTAGAAGCAGTCGACGTGAAGTCCTCCACTGTTGATAACCATCCCCAGCCTCAATTAGATCCATTTTTCCTGTAAATCTGTAAAATTTCATTTTTTTTCAAGGGAATTATAATAAATCCAAACAGGAAGTTGGATAATTTACATTTTTATGTCCAATTTCTTAATCTATAAATTTGAATAAAAGCCCCAAATGATAATGACAGACCAGCAGCAGATTTTTAATTCCAAATTTTACTTAAATTTTTGCAAAAAGTTCAGCTATATTTTTTATATTAATTTAGACGACTAGGCATTTTTTGTTGAATTTAATTGGTTTTGAAAGATCAAAAAGAAAAAATTAGAAATCAAGATTTTTGAAAAATCTGGACCGGACCTCGGACCCGGATTTTGGGAACAACCCCGGACAGGATCCGATATCCGGAGTCTGGAAAAAGTCCGGGTTCGCCCCGCCTGTTTAATGCTTTTTTAAATAAAGCACAGAACCGCAAATTACCGAATTTTGCCACTTTTTAAACAATTTTTAAACAATTTTATTTCATTTTCTTAAATTTATTCAATGGAAATTTTTATTTTTGTTAAAGACACTGCTCAACATGATCAGCAGAGGAATGACAAAAAGGCCAAAGGGCACCAGCAGAACAACATGGACCGGATCATTGGCCAGACTGATCAGGATGATCAGCTGCAGGATGATCCTCTACTGCCGATCGATGAGTACAAAAGCAAAAATTTCGAAACAAAAATTGGGTCGGAGCGAACTTTTTTTTTAATTTTTTAACTACAAAATGTTGATTTCTATAGAAAATTTGGAGAATAATGTCTGATCGATCAAAGATCAGCAGGAACAATTTTAATTCTGAGAAAAGGGTTTTATTTTTTACTGATTTTGAACCCTCAAGTTCAGGACCAAAAAGATGAATTCAAAAGTCTTTCATAAATAAAAAAAGGCCAAAAACCCCCATTAGACCACTGGATTTTCATTGTATGTTTGCAAAAAATGGATCTAAAATTTGGGAAAATATCATTTAATCATAAAAATTCAAAAAATTTAGCCGATTCCCCGCCGTAATCACCCAAAATCAGAGGAAAACGCAGCAAAAGAACAGAATTTATCAGCAAATGGACCCGAATTTGGGTGATCAGCAGCAGGACGAAGAAGGCCAATCGGGTGATGATTACCGTCAGCAGAAGCGAAAGAAGTGATTTGTGCAGTTCAAAAATTTTTGGCCATAAAAAATCCCAAAATTTGGGTTTTCGAAAATAAAATGGCCTATGGTACCTGAGCTTTTCTAAAGCTAAAGGCAAATAAATTGCCGAATTCCTATCAAAATTTCGGACTTTTTGGAAAACCGAATACCGGATTCCTTCGATAATTTCATTGACATTTTTTCTTGAAATTTTTCTTTATTTTTTAACCTTTTAAATTGTGATATTTCTAGGGTAATTTTAAAAAACTTTCCGTACTTATTGCCCAAAATGAGTTTTTTTTGGAATTTTTAAAATTATAAATTTTCAGTGCCCTCCTCTCTCCCATGCGCGACCTTTCCCCCCTTGCACAACGCGTGATCCGCGTGTATACCGGGCGCAAGTTTTCATTCAAATACCTGATCAACCGGGCGGAGGGCCAAGCAATGGCCCAATACATTGTATAAAGGGGGAAAAGAACAAAAATGAAAAATTTAACGAAAAATTCAGCTCTAAAAATAATGATTAAAGAAATTTTCAAAAATGATTAAAAAAGAATGGGTTAAAAAACTTTTAAATTAAATTTTTTCCACAAAATTTTCTTTCTAACGCGAAGGGGAGGAATCAGAAAAAATAGAAAAAGAATAAAATAATTGTCTGAGGAAAAAGAAAGTTGGGAAATTTATTTTACATTTTTTCAGAACAAAATCCGTGCCAGAATCGCGCGAGGCGAGGCCGGAGAAATGCCAGTTGCGGCGGGCATGAACCAAATTGTAAGGGATAAAATTGAAAATCCATGGCCTAAAATTTAGAAATTTCTGATGAAATTTCTTTAAAAGCCTGAAAATACCTTAGGTTTGGTATGGTTTTCTCAAAGCCTAATTAGGTTTCAGACCTTGAAAAGTTCAGAATTCTAATATTTACTCAATCAATATTTATTTCTTCCAAAAATTCTTTGAATAACAAAATTTCGAAATTTTTGAAGATTTCCTCAAATTTTCTTAGGTCTGGAATCATTCGCTGGCCCTGGATGCGGTAAATCTCCTTGGGACAAGCCAGAACCGAGCGGTGAACATCGTGGACCTGGAGGTGGTCAGACTGCTGGATGGGTACGAGGAGTACCGTAACCAAAAGATGATGAGAGGACAGCAGGAGGATGAGGACAGAGGGGGTACGGTAGAGGAGGGGGGAGGGAATTAGGGGGGAAATTGAAGAAAAATCTGAGAACTCTGAGGGAAAATTGAGGGAATGGTGGAAAAATGGGAGCAAATTGTACAATAATGAACGGGAAAATTAGGAGGACAAACAAGATACAGTAGGAGAAATTTTGAGAGACAGGGTGTGGTAGAGGAAAATTTGGGAATTTGACGAAAAGAAAGGTTCGATACAACCCAAGTAAAAAACTATATTTTTTCTCTTTTTCCTATTCAAAAGGATGGAATTTATAAATATTTGAAATTACCGTAAAACCTTTATTATAACCCCCGGGGGTTAAATTTTTAACCCCCTCCAGAGGGGGGTCCATTGCAGGGGGAATATAATACAGGTTTTACGGGACACAGAAAAAAATTAATGGAAAAATGAGATATGATATTCTTTGTGCATTTTCAGACCTTTCAATGGCCTATCAAAGTGTGGATTTAAGTGAGTTTTTTTAAATAAATTTATAAAAATAATTTTTTTAACTATAGAAGCAACCGATGTGCTACTGATGGTGGTCAAGAACTACATGGAGATGTTCACCGAGCAACAGGTCCCAAAAATACCAGGGCCACCAAAATGTTTAAAAATTTCGAAATTTTTTGAAAATCGAAAGTCGAAATTTTCATAACTAAAAAAATAATTGGAATTTCCATAAATTGTTTAAAAAATTTCGAAAAGGGTCTCAAATGCGATGAGCGAAAATGCGAGGCCACCTGCAAGCTGAAGAAGCGCAACTGGGAGGAGGGGCTGAAGCGCTGGGACACGGACCCCAGCGAGTACTTCTGCTACCCCTACGAGGTGGGAAATTTAAAAAATGTTTTTTAATCAGGGAAAAAGCTCTGATTTTACCGAATTTTTTATCGAATGGATAAAAATTCCATTTTAATATTTTTGTGGATCATTTTCCCCGATTTTCCAGCTCCTATACGACCGGGCCCTATCCATTGGTTGTGCCGTGGCATTTGAGACCAAACACAAGACCGAGTTGCGCGGCAAGCTGGTTTGCATCATGTGAGATTATTTTTAGAAATTATTTACTAATTCTTTATTGGCAATATTTGTCCATCCCACAAAAGTTTCACACTAATTCTAAATCAGCTAGAGCAAAATGCCAACAAATCTGAACATCGTAAATATAAAGACTTCTACTAGCAATTAATTAAAAAGTTCAATACGATCGAGCTGTCTTCATTAGATAGAAAATTGTGTGACGCTATCGAGTTTATTATGGAAAAAGATAAGTTTGAGAATGTCCAGTATGAAATTGTCCTCACGAGGAAAAGTCATTGCCAAATTTTTGGCCATAATTTGTTTTGGTAATTATCATGATCGGCTTGGACACTGATCAGCAGGGTCTTCGCCAGGTTTTCAGGGAGTTAAACTTTGGTGGCTAGGCTATTTTGCCAGTTTATAGCAGATATTTAGACCTTCATAACGATCGGGACAACCAGAATTGGTTTCATTTTTCAAATAAAAAGAGGTTGAAAATGTCACTGAACGATAAAATTGAAATATTTCACCAATTTTCAGGAACACCCAGTATGGCCACAAGAAAATGCTGCACCACCACAGTGTCTACAAGGTACCATTTGGGGCAGGAAAATGAAAAAATGTTGAAATCCAAAATCGGAAATTCTTAAGCAAATATTGAAAAAATCGAAAATTTTCTAGGCCGGCGCGGCCTGCACCCATTGCGAGAACGGCTTCGCCTGCAACCATCGGAGCCATTTGTGCGTGAAGAGCCAACAACCACAGTTGGACTACGGTAACCGCAGGGCTACAGTACTCCCAGCAATAAATACTGTAGGGGGAGGGGTCCGAAAGCGCGGGGCGTACTACGGTGGTGCAATGATGGACCCACAGGCGGAAGGACGTGGACGACGTGATGGTATGATGGTGACGGAGCCGGAGGAGGAGGACGACGATGATAAGTGATTTATTTTTGATTTTCAAAGCGAAATCTTTTGCATTCTGGCGATGATTCCTTTAATATTTGTCTCTCCCCATTTTCTCTTTCTCTAAACAATTTGTACAGTTTTCTTTCGCTTCAATAATCTTTTTTTCGGATTACGATATAAACAAATCTTTGGGAATTGGAATTTCCATTATGTTCCCCCTAAAAATGAAATTTTATATATTTTCAGCCAAAGCCCCCCCCCCTTCCCAAAAGAAACTTTTGAGTATTATTATTACAAAAATTGCATAAAAATTTCTGATCAATTAGTGTAGTTACCACTAGAAAAATTCTTTAAAATGCGTAATCAGGTGATGAAAAAATTGCGTAAATGGTGCGTTTTGCGTCTTTCCGATCAGTGCTGTCGTTGTCGCCGGAACTCGTCGCTCTCGCGGCGACACAGGCCACACGCTCGCCGGCACTCGCGGTGCATGTAGCGAACGTTGCGCCAGCACTCGCCAGTACTCGCCCACCATGGGCAAGCCACCGGATCAGTATCCGGTGGGCAGAACGCATCCTCGCGGGAAGAGAGTTTTGCCGCCAGCAGAGGAGTGGCGAGTGTGGGAGAAGTCGCCGGAGGAGTGGCGAGTGAGGGAGGAGAAGTCGCCGGAGGGTGAGTAGTGAATTTTGTGGTCGGATGCTGCGAAATGTGCCACCAAGGAGCTGAATAAACAGGAGCAGATCAGCTGGGTAATGGTCATGATCAGCTTGGACAATGATCAGCAGGGTCTTGGCCAAGTTATTTAGATGCAGAAGGGGGTTGAACTTAGAGAGGGGGGTCACTGACGGGTAAAAAAAACTAATTTCTGCAACCCGTCTGTAAGGGCTGCGGAGAAATTTTGAAAATTTGGACCCCTTTCTTGAAAAATTTGGCCTTTTTGGTTAATAATAAGTTTTTTTTGAAGAAATTTCATTACTAAATTTAGGGGTGCTAGTGGCATGATAGGGGTGACCGGAGAAAATTTGAAAATTTAGACCCTTAGTAAATTTCAAATTTTTCGTTTTCCAAGGGCGGACGGGGAGTTGGACAGTAAAATAGGTAATCTGTTGGGATATGTGAGGAGCTTCGAAGCAGAAAAATATGTGAAATTTTCTATAAAGTAAAATCGGAAGAAAAAGTGTAAAAATTCTTAAAAATGGAAAAATCAAAAAAAAATTTTTGAAAGTTTTACCGGCAGTTGCCATCGTTGGCGCCCTTTTGGGCACTTCGCCCTCCACCACCACAAAATCAGAGTCCACCAGCATTCGGCTCTTATCAGAGGATTTTGCACGCCTAAAGTGGAGAAAATTTTATTTAGAGGGAACATACTAAATTTTTGATTTAATTCCAATTGATTTAAAATTTTGAAAATTTTACGGAAAATGGTTTTTTTTAACGCACTTCAAAAATTTTTAACTTTTTCCTAAAATATAACTTAGGCAAATATTTTGATTTTTCTCCAATTTACCTCAACAGTGTCTTTTTCCTTTTGGGCTTTGGCTTTCTGAATAATATAAAATGAAAAATAATTTTTAAATATTTTTTTTGCAATTTTATTCAACCGTGTTGGAGTTGTCGAACTATGGGTCGAAGTCGAAATGAATAAATTTCTATAAAATATTTATTTATTTTTCGAATTTTCCCCCACTTTTCCCCATACCTTTCCTGAAAATTGTTGCCTCGCCCAATGCGCAATGCCATGAATTCTTGCATGAAATTTTGCATGCAAAGGAGGGGTACTGAAAAATAAAAAAAATTAAATAAAATTTATTATTTTTGAAACAAAAAATTAAAAATTAAATTTAAAAGGCTAAAGAAAGGAAGCATGGAAAAGGCTTCAAACAAATATTTTTTCCGGACCAAGCAATATTTTCCAGATCCTAAAGAATTTTTCGAAAACCAGGCTCTAATTTTCACGAAACCGGAACTTGAAAATTTCAGAAGACCATGCCCTTGAAATTTTTTTAGGAAACCAAGTCCCTATGTATAGAAATCAGACCTCTGACTTGAGTTTGAAGGCCTTTATAATTCCTCGAAAATTTAAAGAATTTTTAGAAAACTTAAGTGCTTGGTGTTTTTTTATAGTTTATCAATTTTCCTCAATTTTCCCACCCCTCCGGCACTCCACGGCTCTTCGCCCCTGTCTGGCACATGCCATCCCACTTTCCGCCGGTTCCCCACACAAAGTGCCACAGTCGAATTGTTCCGCCTCCGTCTCACTCAGAAATTCGAAAAATTCCTCCGAATTT
>LDKF01000026.1:47024-58688 GCA_001026735.1 Rotylenchulus reniformis
CCTCGCCCCATCCCGTTTCGAACCCTTACGACATGGGAACCCCGTGGATTATTATTTGTAACGAGCACATCCTTATTACCTGCTGTTGGGAACCTTAGCCCAGCTGATCAGAATGCAAATATTTATTGATTCCATTTTAAAAATCATTTTTTAACAAAAAACAAAATATGCGAAATATGGAAGACGTCCAATTCCTTTATTTTTTAAATCTCAAAGCAAAATAAATATGTAAATAGGTCAAGTCTCCAAATATTCTTTCTTCATCCAGGGCACATATTTCATATTTCTATAAAAAAATTTCGAAAAAAAATTCCAAAAAATTTACCTTCTTCATTTGACGCATGAGTTTGTTCAGCCATAGAAGAGTCATTATTCATCCATCGCAGTTGGTCCAAAATGTTTTGGATCCTAAAATTTTTAGTTTGTTTTCGGTTCCTATGTAAATTCGAAATTAAAAAATATTTTCTATTTTTAGCAAATGGAATTTGAAAAACTTTGAAGCAAAAAAGTTGGATGATCCGTTTTGTTACTTACAACAAAAATTAAAAAATTAGCTAAGAAAATTCTTAATTGAAATTTTTAGCCCGGAAAAGATTGTTATAGTCTTGTGGCCAATGAGTTTTTTTCTGTTTTTTGGACCTTTCCATTATGGAGTCCACCGCCCGTTGGCGTGCCGCGCGTTCGCCGGCACTTTCCGGACGCGACCCACTGGATCCGGAATGGGCTCGATCCGGCAGGCCCACTTCCAACAGGGCTGCCAATTGTCGTGCCATCTCCCAGAACTTAGTGAGGGAATTTTGGAAAATTTTTGAAGAAATTTTTTAGCCGAACCTTCAGAATTTCTTCCAATTTTCATGATTTTTGAGACTAAAGTTAAATTTTTGGCACCAATTCTAAGGTGATTGACCTTTCAAAATCGCCCAATTTCCAAAAAATTTCATATAAAATACTTTTTATCCATTTTATCATCTACCTCAACCGCGCTGCGTTTCCGACGTTCTGGGCCAGCTTCTTGACCTTCCGCACTCTTTACACCTGGTTCAACTCCAGGAAGTTCAGATACTGCTCCATTTTGTTGTTCCTGACTTTCAATGTCCTCCAAATTTTGAATCTCACGCCTTTTCCTCCAGTTTCGTTGCAAGATCCGGGCCGCTTCATCCTCTTCCGCGGCATGCTCAGCCTCAGTTGTTCTGGGTGTTGCTTGAACTTCTCCTTCTTCTGCTCCTTCACCAACTTCCTGGATCTTTGTGGCCTCCAAATTTTGTATTTCGCGCCTTTTCCTCCAATTTCGCTGCAAAACTCTGGCGGCCTCATCCTCATCGTCATGTTCATCTTCAGCTGTTCCAGATACTGCTTGGATTTCTTCTTCTGGCCCTTCAACTTCATCAACTTCCAGGCCTTTTGTGCCTTCCAAATTTTGAATTTCGCGCCTTTTCCTCCAGCTTCGTTGCAAAATCCTTGCAGCTCCATCCTCTTCCGCCTCGTGTTCAGCTTCAGGTCGAATTTCCTGTCCCTCTGGTTCACTCTTAACCATCCGTTCAATCCATTCAAATTCTTTGTCTTCTTCCCTAACCGGTTCATCTACCGGTGGTTCATGTTCAATTTTGGGGTCCGATGTTGGTTCATCTCCAGCTGAAAAAAAATATATTTTTTATCGTTTAGAGTTAGGCATCTTAATTTTTGAAATTTTCCGAGCCCTTCAACTCCGAGTTTTCTCCTTATTTGGATTTCTATCAAAAATTTTTTCGGACATTCGATTTTCTGGATTTTCCCAGCCTTTTTTCCTCGCTTACCATCTTCAACTTTAATTTCGGGAGGTCCTGAAGCTAGTGGCTCATCTCCAGCCGATTCTGTCACATCTCCAACCTGTCGGGGCACCACCTCTCTAACTGTGTCCATTGATGAGGGTCTTCCGGAGGAGTCGGCACCATCTGCTAGACAGGTCAGCGGTTCCAGACTCTCCAGGTCCATCATCGTTGATGGTGGTTCATCAACAGGTGGTCCATGTTCGGCTTCAGATGGTCCAACGGATTTTTCGGTATCTTAAAAATTTCGAGTTCAGGCTTTATTTCTGAATTTTCTAAATTGTTTATATATGGGATTTTCCCTAAATTTTTAAAACTCTCCATTATTCGAACATTTTCTTTAAGGTCCATTTTCAGAATTTGTGTGCACATTTTTCTCTGATCCATTGTGGAACCCTTCTCCCCGAAATTTCATTTTTTTCAGGGCCTTGATTTACAGTTTTCTTTATCCAAAATTTTCATTAATCAAAGGCTTTTGGAATTTTTTTTTTGTAAAAATGGATTTTAGAATTTTCTGATTTCATTCAGGTCGAAAATGCGCTGAAACCCATTGTACTCGAGGAATAAATGAAATTTTTAAAAAGCCAAGAATTTTGAAATCGGTTTTTGACATATGTGATCGAGGGAGTTAGAATTTTTTCTTCAAAGTTGCTCCTCCCAAAATTCAACAAAAGGCCCAAACACTTCATCTATCAAAATATTGCTCCATATAAAAAGTAATTTTCCCTAAATTTTCATAGGCCCCTTGGGGGTTTTTCGGACCTTGCCTTCGTTTACCTTCCCCTTGTACGTTTCCTTTCCGTCGTTGATCCTCCAACTCCCGGTACACCGTGTTCAGATGGTACATGGCCAGTCTCGCACTCTCCTCCCCATACTCCTCCTCGTCCCTAACCTCTTCCTGCTCCTGTTCATCTCCAGATCGTTCTGACCCATCTTCCACTTCTCCTTCATGTTCTTCTTCTTCATCTTCTGCTTCTTGCACATTTGGCCATCGATATTCTATGGACGTGTGGGCGCGATCGGGGCCTGGAAGAATTGAGAAATTTATGAAAAGCAAAAATTCGGAGTTTGCAAGATTTCTTTTAAGTGAAAAAACTAACCCCAAAAAGTTTTACCACCATCAGGGACGGTGACAGGCGTAAGTGGTCCAGCGGAAGCGGGTTGTTCGAGGCGCGAGTTTGCGCGGCGCAAAGCGCCCAAATCGTCGTAAATCTTTGAGAAAAATTTCAAAAATTTTTGCTAAAAATTTTTCAACTTTGTTCAAGCTTTGCAGGGCTGCATGGGCTGCGATGGCTGAAAAATAAAATAAAATCATTTTTCGGTGGATCTTAAAATTCGAATTTTTTTCATAGAGAGAATTCAAATTATACAATAGGAGGGGAATGGAGCGGGTAAATCTAATGGATTATGATTTTTACAACATTTAAAAACGCAATTATTTGGTCCAAAACTGAAAATCTTCATAGAACCCACGATTCTGGTGCCTGGGACTCGGCCTGGCTTCCTCCTCCTCAGCAATTTGGTCCTCTAAAACTATTATCCGAAAATTCATTTTTTTCTCCAAAATTTGCTGGTGTTCCTTTACTTACCTTTCTCTACCGTATCCCCCCATGGTTCTTCCTCACTCTCCTCCACCGCTACCGTATCCCCTTCGGGTTCATGTTTCTGTTGTTCTGCCTGCCGTTGGGAAGGCGGTGGCGTGCGTGGCGTGTCGATGTGTGCTTCGCGTGCCGTCGCCTGCTCTTCTTCTGCGAATTAAAAAATATTTTGATTTAAAAATTTGTAAAATTTCTTAGGATCTTAGGCAAAAATTTCGGGAAAATTGCAAAATGCAAAAAAGCAGACAGAATTTTTCACCTGAAAATCATGGAAAGCTTCCAACGAATCCCTTCCCCTATAGCTTCAATAATTGATTTTTTTGCTGAAATCAGCAAACATTAAGAAAATAATTTTGCAAGCTCCCTAAAAGATAAAAAATCAACAATCATTCAAACATGCCATGCAGAAATTAGCACATTAAACCAAAATATCCGTCATAGAAAAAATTCATAGGCTATAAGAGAGGATTGAAAGTAATATTTTTATTTACAAACTTTTACCGTCCGTAGTGCCGCCGACCCCGAGCAGTGCGGCGGAGGAAGTACGCCTTGAACTTCGCGGAGTGCGCGGACTCACTTTGGCATCTCCGGAGGCCTGGAAAATTGGCACAATTGAAAAAGCGAAATGGAACAAAACCGGATCGATACGGTTCGGCGCCGCCGTTTCGGCGCCAGCGCTAGTCAGCCCTAGAAAAATGGTTATAACTTTTTTCATCCGCAACTTAGAGAAATGAATTTAATGTCTAAAGATAGCCCTAAATGTCTGCTATAAACTTGCAAGAACGAGCATCCGATTTGGCCAAGTCGAAAAAAGGTTATGGCCAGATCTTTGGCCAAAACCACGAATTTATGGCTTAACTTGGCCACAACTTTTTTTCGACTTGGCCAAATCGGATGCTCGTTCTTGCAAGTTTATAGCAGACATTTAGGGCTATCTTTTGACACCAAAATCATTTCTCTAGGTTGCGGATGAAAAAAGTTATAACCATTTTTCTAGGGCTAATTAGCGCTGGCGCCGAAACGGCGGCGCCGAACCGACCCCGACCCAACAAAACAACTGAATTTCAGAATAGAAAATTAATTAGAAGAGACAAAAGATGAAAAATTAATGGGTTCCAAAAAGTTCCGAAAAATTTTTCACCTGTTGAAGGGGCAATTCGATGCGCGGAATTTGGGGCTCACTTAGGGAATCTTCGGCGGTTGGGGACCCGACTTTGGAGGTCGATTGGAGGAGCTGCTTAAACAATTCGATTGCCAAAGAAAAATATAATCAAAATTTTCTCTAAATTTTCCCAAACTTCCCAAAAATTCCTCACCTCCAGCTGCTTCTCAAGTTCGTCGATTCGGTTCGCCGCTTGGGCCAACAGATCGTCCGCCTCGCTTTCACGTCTGATCGAGGGGAGAGAGTGTATTGAAAAGGAGAGAAGGAAAAGATAGGAAAGAAATTTTTTTAAATTTTTTTTATGGTAAAAAATTCACTTTTTCTGTTCATTTATCCGATTTCGATGCTCGAAAATGAGCACTTGAAGGAGCGGGGTCAGAGAGGGCGGAAGCCAATGTCGGGGCAGGCCATGCTCGCGGAACCTGAAAAATATGAAAAGTTGCGGAATTTTATTTTTCAAATCCGAACCTGTTCTGTAGGTCTTGCACTTTGAAGGACATCAGCTTAACAGAGGGACAAAATTTGGTGAGCAATACATTCGAAATTGTGTGAAAATTAAAACATTAAAATGTATTTCTTTACTTAGTAGCAATTTTATAGGTTTTGTGATTCTTAAAATTCAATAAATGAATTTTTATTGCAAGAAAATTGCCAAATTATGGACAATAAAGCTTTTACACTATAAAATCGAGCTAAGTATATTAGAAAAGGACCTAAAATTTCCAAAAAATTGGTTACAATTAGAGGATTTCATTAAATAAATAAGCGGCTTCACTTTTGATGCAACAAAATTTGTGGTAAATTTATAATTAATTCAATGAGGAAATTAGAGTCCATAAAAATCTGAACATAGACTTTAAAAAATCCGAATACCGACAATTTTTAGATTTTTCGAATTTTCTAAATTTCCCGGACCTCCCAGTTGGGCTGCAGCTGCAGTTGGTCCCCAAACTCGCGACTCCACTGCGAGAAAACGGTGCATGCGCGTGCTGAGTCGCGTGCCATCTGCGCACCCTCGCGCATTGTGCCAAGAAAGGCGTCCACCGCCTTGGAAATTGGCTGAAAAGCATAATTTTTTGAACAAATACAAATTACATTAAATTTTTTTTATTGGTAAATCGGCTGAAAAATTTTTTAAATGTTAGCTTTTTCAAGGTATCCTCAAAAAATGAACAAAATTTACATAGATTTTATCCTTCAAAAAATGATCAAATTGGACGTAGAGCTGTTCCCGTTCGGATGGCTCCAGATCCAACGACTCGAACACCTGGGCACATTTGCTGTTCACCTGCAGAAAGGATTTTTTGGAGAGTTATGGGGGTGGAATGAACTGAATATAGCATAATAATTGGCCAAAAAACATAAAAATTATTTTTTTTATTAAAATTTATTTTTGTACTGTATGTATGTAGATTAGTACCTCCATCATGCGGAAGCTGAAGGGTTCGTGCAAAATTTTGCTAAGCTCTCCGAAGATGTCGGCATAGTCGCGCGCCGGCAACTTGTCGAGGCTTTATTTTTAAAATTAATCGTTTTTAATGAAAAAATAGGTAAATTTATGTTTCAAAGATTCTTCCAAATTAGTGCATAACACCCTACCGCGTGCTCAGCGCGCCCAACTCTCCCGCGCACACCGCGAAGAATGTTGTCAGCGCACGCTCGCTGAGGTGCGCGTGCGGTGGCGCCAGGCGCGTGCGCTCTGCGTGCCGCTTCTCGCCGCTATCTGCATTCTGTTGCTGTAAGAGTTGCGCGCGCAACAACTCGTTGTCCGCGTGCGCATGCGCAAGCGCGTCCTGGAAAAAAATTATTAAAAGTTTTAATTTTTTAAGGAATTTTTTTTCAAAAAGCTGCAAAATTTTGGCATATTTTGCGTGCCCATTCTTGACCACCTGATATGCACTGTCTGGCCCGGTTTGCACTCTCTGGCCGTCTCCATCTCTTGTTGTACTCTCGCTGTCTGTTGGGCCCACTCTCTCTCTCAACTGTGCTATTTCTTCCTCTCGTCTCGCCAATGCACTCTGCAGGCGCTGCACGCGTTGCAGCAATTCCTTATGTGACGCGTTCGATGCAGGCGGCACCTCATCGGAGTCCACCGAAGAGCCTGAAGTGGCTGAAAATTGCAAAAAATTAGGTAAATTTTAAATGAAGTTTCTGGTAATCTCATCAGATGGAAAGAGACAGTATTAGATGAATAGGCAACAATATTCATAGAGTACGGTAAGATCAATAGACTGGAAGGTACCCACAGTACCCACATGGGATATGGTAAGCGGCATTTCACGACTCGTGGTCATGTTCTAACTATTCCCTGGATAGCTTTTGACCATAATATTCACATGTACCGGTCCCTAGATGAATATAAATTTTTTCAGCACCATGTATTGTCCACAATATATGACGACCCCGTATTTCTTATGTATGGTACCAGATACTACAGTAATCAGCGAATTTATTAGAATAAGTAAATTAAGTATATGGGCCAGAATATCACTTTTGTTTTGGTGGACTCCTATATGCATTTGTTATTCTACCCTATACGGTATCCATTTGCTATGCGCCCTGGAGTATGCTTACTTTTGGCCACAGTATCTTAATGTCCTCTGACCATTAGCTCAAATACAGTAATTGCACGGACTACTGTACCACTCATTAGTTTGCTTACCGTATCGGACCTCCAACGATTCTGTGCGTTCCGGCGGCCCCGCTTTTGTGGCGCCGGAATGCCATCCGCCGGTGGGCGTGCCTATGCGCGTGCGCGACTGCGCCTCCTCCGCATGCTTGCCGCTCGCCGCGGACTCGCCGACCGCCGAGAAACTGCGGCGCAGCATTGTGACTCCGTCCGGCGTGTGCCGCATCACGTGTTGCCGTTGCTGTTCCGTCAGCTGGCACAACCGGCGATGCGGCGTGTGGTGCGGTCGCGCAAACCTGTCGGCATGCGCTCGCGGCTGAATTCGGCTCTGCGAAAATTCAAAATTCGTTTTTAATAAAATATTTCACATTGCTTACCCCAACAACAGGCAGAGAAAATTCGTCGCTGTCCATAGAGCACTTTTTGCGATGCGTCGAATGGTCCCCAAAACTGCCGGATCGCTTTAAATTTACCGGTGGCCATGAAAAATAGCTTATTTCCCATATGGTATTGTCAATCTTGGTAAAAAGGTTGCCATAATATATGCTGAGAAGAAAATTTACATAATGCCTCTAACCTCATCGTATGAATTTCTATCGAATCTTATGTACAGTAACTCTTAGGAAAAATTCAGTTTTTTAAAATTTTTACCAATTAATTCCTTGCTTCTAGATTATCATAGATTTTTATACCGTATCTTAACTACAGTGATTCTTAGGAAAAAATTCTTGTTTTTTTTTGGAATTTTTACCTAATCAATTCCCTGCGTCCAGATTTTAGCGGAGCATTGATGGAGTCAATTGGCGATGAAAATTTTTTAGGGTGAAGGTCCGAAAAAAGAGCTTTAAAAATGATCGAAATTGCCAATCAAATTCATTGCTGCTTGTTCGAAGGTTATCGTTTGCACACTACAGATACGTGTGATTAAAAATTTTACACTTGGCGGGTGTCGCGAGGGTCCGGTGCGAATGGGCGGTACCAACGGAGGCATTTTGAACACAAATTCCACCGCGTCGGGCCCTTTCCCGAAGCGCAGGGTGTCCGAGGGGTGAAGCTCGATGATGGAGCCTGACGGGGAGAATTTTCAAGAAATTTTTAAAATTTTATAAAAAAAATTTGCTTTGAAACCTTTTAGATTGAAAAAATCGTTTGATTTTTCGCAAACAAATTCATCGTAGTATGTTTGTGAAACATAAGAAAATTTTCAGAATTTTTCTCAATATTAATTTTAAAATTTAGTTATATCAAAATTTGCCATATCATATGTGTCAAATAAAAATCTAAAAAATATTATCGATTTTTTATCCAAATTTCTCACCATCTTGCAGCACTTGTTCCCGGGTCGGACCCGAAGAATGTTCTTCATAGGGGTACGGAGGCGGAGGGGGCACTGAAAAAGGGGCAAATCAGAGAAATTATAAAAGCTAGTTTTCGAAATTTCAATAAAAAACCCTAGAAAATCAATAATTTTTTGACCGATTTGTTGCTGTTTGTGTGCCATGGCCGGGTCCAGTTGACGGAGCCAGAATGACTCAGTGCGAGGACAGAATTCGATCAGGGCGTGGCGAGGCCGAACCCCAGGGCTCTGAAAAATAAATTTTCCAAGCGATTTCTTTAACTCCAAATGTATCAAAAAAATTGACCAACTTCGGGAAATATAAAATTCTTTTGGCCAGGAATATGGGATTTTAGGCCCCAGGATATCTGTGAATCTTTGAAATATGATTCTTTGGATTTTTTCGCGTGGAATTTAGAAATTTCGTAAAACCAGGGATCTGAGAATTTTAAAATCCCTGGAAATCGGGATTTTGCGGGATCAATTTCAGAAAATCGCCGATTAGGGCATTGGCACTCATTGTCGGGTGGCATTTGGCGATGGCCTCGGGCGATGGGGCAATTATGGCCATCGGCGTCGTCACTTTTCGGCGCCCCTAATCCCCCCATTTAGTCCCCAGGGTGGTTTAGGCCTCTAAATTGCTTGCGAAGACACGCAAAATGGGAAATTATTTGGATAATTTGTTTTCGCCACCTTTAAAGGGGCGGAAAATGCGAAATTCCGGTCTGCAAAATTTTCAAAATTATTTTAGTTGGTAAAAATTTTATTTTCGGTTTGCTGAAATAAATTTCCAAGAAATATTCAAAAAAAAAATTAACTATAAATATTTTATTAAAACAAAAAAAATTCAAGCATTCGGGGTAATTCCATAAAACAAACGTCTTAAGACCTTTGAAAATCGGGAAAAACTAAAAGGATTTTAGAAGAAAAAGATATTTATGACATCTACCAAAATTTACCCTGATCACGATATCGCATTCATTGCTGGAGCCGATCAGAGTGGAGGAGGCGGACACCGGGTTGCGCGACAATAGGATACGTTCTTGGCATCCGTCGGTGCGTTTCAACATTTTTGGCGCCAAATTCAAAATTGAAATTATCAATCCATTTATTCTATTAGTCCATTTTGCGCTTCAAAAGGCTTTAAAAAGAAAACTTAAAAAAAGAAATTCATGGACCTATTATTTTAATATCTAATTATCTAATCCAAATCTACCAAAATCCTTTAAATATTAATATTCGCGAATTTTGGTATAAAAGGGGTTATTTTGGCCAGAACATTTTTTGGCCATAAAAAGGTAAGAAATTCAAATGGCGACATTTATGGCCATATGTCCCGTATGGCATAAAATGGCCCGCAAATTGGCCTCGATGGATGAGGGGATAAAATAATTGTACGACCATCGAAGAAGGATTATGACGGGCGAGAAAAACAATTTCATGGATTTAAAATTGGTTCGTAATAAATGGAACTCGTCAGCAGAAGGATTCAGGATAAGAATGCTTGGATTTTTTAAATATTTATTTTATAAACACTTTTCCCGAATAAGTATTTTGCATTCAAAATATGAGATAATAAAGAACTGCTAAAATAGAAAAATCAACAAAATTTTGAAAACTTTTAATCCACCATTCAGTTATGGCCAAGAAATTTAAAGATTAAAGAATTATGCATTAAAAATGGTATAGGAAAATTTGGACAAAATCCATGGCGTTCATAGCCTTATAAATAATGGGAAATTTTTTAAATGGCGAATTTTATCAAAAAAGGACAAAAATGATCAAAAACCTGAGAAAAGTTGACCAAATCCATAAAAACAAAAGTTCAAGAAGATGCTTAAGGTGTTTGGAAGCTGTCATTTGCACTCACACCATCTCTTGCTCCATCTGGCCACGCGCACTTTTTGGCCTTCACCAAGGCAACGGCGCGCGAGAAAAGTTGTGGCCAAGACGGCGAAGAAACAAGTGGACATCTGACGGGGGAAAGCATCTGGCCCATTTTTGAGTAATAACAGCAAAAAAATGCAAAATGTAAAAGGAAAACAAAGCTCAAGAATTTGTATGGGAATTGATTTATGTATTTGTTAATCCGAGGGAGAAATATTTGATTCGAACTTTTTTTGATTATGTTTCATTGAACATTTCGGACTAGAAAGAAGTTCTAACATGGCTTGATTTGGCAAAGAAAATCACCAATATTGTTAGGCAAGAAAAGTTATGGCCAAACGATACAAATTGAGATGGACATCATCCGACAAGAGGACATCGGACTTGTGAAGACGGCTAAAAACAGAAGCCATTTACAAGTAGATGCCTGTATTAGGTGGAAATTTCAAAAAATCTTATTTTATATTGATTATCTGAACAAACTTATGGTTACCTAAGACCCGAGTGGGAAGAAAAATTTGATGGATGTATAATTTAATGATGGTGAAAAAATAAAATATTTTGAGCATAATAAAAGGAGAAAAAATGAAATAGAATCTCGAAAGCCTGTTATCGGAAAACCTTGGAAAGTCTGATATTTTATTCCGGAAAATTAAATTTCTGATTTTAAGTTCAGAAGGTTCTGCATGGTGCTATACTTGTGGACATGAAAAATGTTCCAGAAAATGTTCCGGCCTTTTTTTAAACTATAGTTTGAAGCGAACTGTCTGAATATCGTTTCTTTTTTCTCTATTGTTCTCTCCTTTTTGCGTGTTCTCTCCTCCATTTTCTTTCTCTTTTGTTATGTTCATGTGCAATGTGCGAGGCAGTGGCGCAAAAGACCGGTACCCAAAAGACCGACACTCAGAAGATTGAACCAAAAACTTTTTTTTTGAAGCTTACAGGCCCAAAACTATAAAAAGCTTTCATACTCAGAATTTAATGCTCTATCCTTTAATATTTTTGATTTTCGGGTTTCCCTGAAAATTTTTCGAATATTTCGAAAAATACAAAAAATTCGTGTTTTTCCTAAAAAAATTCAAAAATTCAGGGAAAGTTGAAAAATTAAAAATGCTAAAAGAGAGAACACAAAATTCTGCATATATTTACTTTTTATAGTTTTGGGCCTGTAAGCTTCAAAAAAAAGTTTTTGGTTCAATCTTCTGAGTGTCGGTCTTTTGGGTACCGGTCTTTTGCGCCACTGCCAC
>LDKF01000026.1:66303-85558 GCA_001026735.1 Rotylenchulus reniformis
GTCTGCAAAAGTCGGATCTGCAAAAGTCGTACCACGCAAAAATCATTCAATTTTGACCAAAAACAACCAAAATTTTGATAAAATTGGCACGGGGATTTTGTCCGACTATTCATCCGACCAGACAAGAAAGTACGATAGCTTCGACTGGGTCGAACACCTCGGAGATTTCCGATGCGAAAACGGCCTGGGATTTTTAAAAATTTTCACAGGATTAACTTACATATCACATTATTTATTATAGTTCCAGCCGAACTGGGAACCAAACATTTGCCAAACTTGGTATTTTTAGGAGAACATAATATGTGAAATATTAGCTTGGGTGATCTACAACATATTCTAAAATTTTAAAAACATTTTATTCATTCAAATCTGGTCGAAAAATCGATAACAAATTCGGATGTTGTTTTGACCATGTTCAGATGAACAAAATATTTTGAAACTTTCAGAATGTGTGGTAGACCCTCCTCTAAGCTAATGTTTTAGATATGAAGTTCTCGTCTGTTCAACAAAAGTTTGGCTGCAAATTCAAAATAAGCTACAATAAATACACCTAAAAATGAAAATTGACCCATTCAATAAATTGGCAAAAACGACTGAATTTTCCGTAAAATCTATACAAAAATTTATTCTTATATCATAATGGATTGTTCAAAATTCACGGTATTATTCTTTTATATGTCACACATCCTTGTCTAATCATCTGTCAGAATCTCTTTGTTGCACAAGTTTCCCTCGCACAAATTGCACTGGAAATAGACCAATCCATCCGCCGGGCATTCCCGCTGGCGAATTTCTTGGCCACACAATGGAAACATTGAGGAGATTTTCTTGATAAACAGTCGGGGGCGCCTTTTTGGCCGATAATAAACTGGTCATAACTTTTTTCCCGAAAGCGCAGATTTTTGAGATCTTGGTATGAATAGATAGCTCTTAATATCTACTACAAAAAATGTAAACACCACCATCCGAATTGGCCAAGTAGAAAATGAATTATGGCCAGATCGCTTAACTTAGCCATAACTTTTTTTCTACTTGGCAAATTCGGATGGTGGTTTTATATTTTTATAGTAGACTTCAGGGCTATCTATTCATATCAAGATCTCAAAAATGTTTCGGGAAAAGTATGACCAATTTATTATCTCCCAAACGACCCGCTCCGTTGATAAGATCGCGGACATCGATCAGGGCCAGTGATGAAGCCTCCTAAAAAGTCACACCAACCCCAAACCCCAAAAGTTGGTTTTCCAATACCAAAATCAACGGAAACCGGAACAACAAAATCGATGCCATGCCATCCATGCTGATCAGAATTTTTGCTGATTTCTCTGATCAGGGTCACACTTACAAATGTTCATGCCATTGTCACAACCGGTCCGCACGTAAAAGCACCGTGTCTGTTCTGTTTCGCATTGGACCTCGGTGAACGAATTCATTTTGGCTTTGTTTCGCTCCAAACATGCCTCATAAGTCTCTTTGGTGTTGAAGGGCAGCAAAGTCTCACACCGTTCGAACATAACATGGCCACTCATGCAGCGGACTGAAAGCAAAATGAAAAATTCGAGTTAAAAAATTTTTTCCCTGAAAATTTGTCTGATTACATTAGGGCTACAATGCATCCGCAATCCGCGTTCAAAATTTTTTATGGGTGTACCAATGAAAAATCCATTTTTGCGGACGAGATTTTGGTCCGCAAGGATGGATGCAGACGCGGATATCAAGGCGGATGTATTGTAGCCACTCTTGAGTCAATGCGGATGAGCAAATGGAGCAGAAAATGAAATTTCCATTGTAGCCAGTAGCCACCCATCAAAAATTTTACGGATAAAGAATGCAGACTAAAAAATTTATTATTTTGATACATATCATAATCCGCAAAATTTTGAGTTCGTTCCTCGTGTTCACTTCCTCGTCCATAATGGCATCCGCGTCCGTCAAGTACGTCTACAATTCATCCGTATTTGTATCCGGATCCGTTTATTGTACCATTCTTTTTACAATCCGCAAGGGGTGGGTGGCTATAATGATCACCGCAAATGTCACCATTTTGCGCTCCGCCTTGCACTCCACAAAAACCAACGAGGGGATTAGCAACGGACCGCGGATTGTGGATGCAGTATCTGGTGCTGGGACGTTAAAAAAACCGCCACGAGCTATAGACTGGCTGAAAACTTTTTTGTTAGACTTGTTAGACTAAAAGTATAAAAGGCAAAATTGTTCAGAATTTTATGCTGATTCGAATGGTATTTTTATTTTTTCAAAATTCGGCCAAAAAGTTCGAAATTTTGCCGAAATACCGAAAATTAGAGTTGTTAAGGGTTATTTCGAACTTTTTGGCCGAATTTCGAAAAAATAAAAATACCATCAGAATCAGCATAAAATTTGCACATTTTGCCTTTTATACTTTTTGTCTAACAAGTCTAACAAAAAAGTTTTCGGCCAGACTATAGCTCGTGGCGATTTTTTTAACGCCCCTCGTGGCGGTTTTTAGCGATAACGACCTAGCACCACAGTATCCCTATTAGAGCCCGGACTGGAGGTACGATCGATATTCGATACGAGATTTTTCGATATTATCGATGCGATATCTCGAAAAATATCGACGATATCTCGTATCGGTCCGAGCTCTAATCCCTATTAGTGTTATTACGTGGTGGTTTATAGCATCCTCCCGAAATTGTTGTGGTTGGTGTGGTTGTTGTCTTGGTGGTAGGGTACTCGGATTCCGCCAGGGGCACCGACCTGTTGAGGAAAAATTAATAGAAATGTATAATAAATTTTTAATTTTTTACCCAACAAAAAGCACCAAAGCGATTGTTGACAAAGCATTTTAATTAGGAATTTAATATGTAAAAATTATTGAATCCAATGGGGTTTTATGCGGTTTGCTTAAGTTTTGGTCTCTCTTTTACAATTCACCAAAATGAGTAATTTCGAAAAAATTTTGATTGTTTAAATTGTAATTTTTCATTGTTTGGAGGCAAAAATCGCCTATAAATTTTTATTCCCTGAAAAAATTATTCATTGTTAAAAGTCAGACAAAAGGTTAAAAAATCAGAGAAAAAATTATTAATTTAAAAATTTAAAAAATGAAAAATGAAGAAAATCAGTCTACATGTAAAAGGATCACAAAAAGCATAGGAAATTATTTAATTTTAATATATAAAAAGCGAAAATTTTATTGAAATGCTTTTATCATTTGGTTTTTATGAATTATGAAACATGAACCAAAAATAAAAAAAAACGCATAAAACCCTACCAGCTTCCATCAATTTATTGTTATTTTTTTATTTAGAATGCTATTTCTGGCCATCATTTTGGCGCTTTTTGTTGGGTAAAAAATTTAAAATAATTTTAAATAATTTCTTCATCAGGTTGGCGCCCTTATCGGAATCCATCTATCCTACCACCAAGACTACAACAACAGCTCCGGGATGCTATAAACCGCCACGTAAGGCAAAGTTTCATTTAGTTATTTGGACAAAATTGTGTGCTGTGACTAATTCAGTTGTAATCAAATAGAAAGGACTCAATTTACTGCTTTTTTAAATTCAATTTTCTCTTTTCTTAAAGATAAAAAATCTTTACATCATCGAAATGCCTGTTAGTAGATCAGCTCATTAGCTTCTTCCTAAACCTTTAGATTCTTAGGTACTTGATTGGTTTATACCTCACAAAAAATTTAAAAAATTTCCCAGTCAGTTTCTTGTTTTTAGGGGTTTTCAGGGATGCAGAAACCGATTCTAACGTCAGAATTGAGCCATCATCACATTTGACATTAATTTCGCGTGTGATCAGACATGTCATAAATTTAAAATGCATGTGGCTTAAATATGTATGTATGTGTTTCCATCTTTCATTCCCAAAGTCATAATAACTTTCGAGGAACTGGGAAATAGGGTCGAAAATTTAATTTATAAAGGCCGAAAAGTTAATTTGAACCTCACCAGATGTTTATATGAGACATTATTTCTACAATCAGATCACTCTTGGATAATGTCATTTTTGAATATTTAGTATGACGCGATCTCATGTAAAACTCGTGTTAAATGATAGCTCATTCTGACGATAGAATCGGATTCTTCACCCCTGAAAACCCCCTAAATACAAGAAACCGACTAATTTTCTGAAAAATTTATTAAAAAATTTTGTGGGGCATAAACAGAACAAGTACCGATTCGGGTAATAAGCTCCCCACTCCCCAAACATACCTAAATAGACATGCAATACCCCCTTGATCCCGATTTTTGCGAGGTTGATTTAAAAATCCCTACGTATTTTTATCGGAGAATAAATTTTTCATTCTTTTGCCCATAAATAAGTATTTTTAAGATTTTCAATTTAGCTCATATTTTATATAAAATATTTAATTTTTTGAACGGAAAATTACATTTCTGAAATTTTGATTTTTTTCTGCTACTGCAGTGCCCGGCGTCAGCTTCAAAATTTATTTTTTTTTCACTTATATTAGATTCTTTATAATAATTGTTCTTGTTTTAATTTTGGGACTGGGCACTAATGAATTTTATAACTCACTATTTTGTCCAAATTAAAAATACGACTACTTACTTTTATCATTGTCAAATTGAAACGCAAAAATCTTCTAATTCAGTAGATTCAACTCCCAATTCTTTTATAGTCCGCTGTATGAGTGGACACACTACGCTCAAACAATGTTGGATGTTGGAACCCGGTCTCGATAAGACACTATATGCGCAATGTTTGGAGCAAAACAAACAGAGAATGGAACACGAGTTCACGGAGGTACAATGCGGACCTGAACAGACACAGTGCCTCAACGTTCGGACCAATTGCATTGATGGCAGAAGCGTTTGTGGGTGATCGATTCTGATCAGAAAAATTCTGATCGGTGTGGGTGCTTTCTGATCTAAATTCTGATCAGAAGAAATT
This sequence comes from Rotylenchulus reniformis, assembly GCA_001026735.1. NCBI lineage: Eukaryota > Metazoa > Nematoda > Chromadorea > Rhabditida > Hoplolaimidae > Rotylenchulus > Rotylenchulus reniformis. The sequence goes on from LDKF01000026.1 coordinate 71,212, forward strand.
GAGTTGTTTCCGTACCGAATTCAGGACCCTTGATTTTGGTGTCCAAATATCAATTTTGGATTCTGAGAAATCTGGTTAAATTTGGGTTTTTGGGAAAGATTTTTTGAAGCTGATCTAAATTCCTTCAATAATTCTTATGGACTTTTCCATATCTGAATATTGGCTCGATTAAAATCGTTTGAATTCGAACTTTTTATGACTCTATGCACCATCGCTGGTTTTCAGATCAATTATTCTAATCGGAACTCCGATCTAGAAATTCTTCCCACAGTTATTCTGACCGAAAAAGTTCTGAATTTGCAGTTGGCATCTATGTGCAGCACCACAAGGGCTGTGCAAATCCTAACGAAACAACATCGTGCCAAGAAATCCGCCTGAGAGAGTGCCCTGCAGGCGGGAACTTTCAATTCAAGTGCAAGCTGTGCGAGGGAAAGTTGTGCAACAAAGAGATCCTGACAAATTAGACAAGGATGTGTGACAAGAATGAGGATACCATGAATTTTGTGACTGTCGGACATAAATCAACCATTAAAATTGCACATATATCGATATCTTGCCAAGAAATATGAACTAACAATAACTAACAAATAAAAATAAATTATTGTTATAAATTTTGAAACTACCCCCGGATTTTCAGTTTTCATGAAGTTCAAGGTTTTTCAATTCACAATAATTTTGAAAACTTTTTGGCCAACTAGAACCATATGATCTGTAAAATCTGAACATTTTATTAGGGATCGATCTTGTATAACTAATAAAATAACGCATTTTTTAAAATTATTGGGGTACATGTTCATAATCATAAATTTGGAAAATTATACTAGTAGGAGTCTAAATATTTAGGTAACGCATAATTCTGAACCCGGAAAAGCGGCAAAATAGGAGTCTGCCAGTTGATTAAAAATTTCTGAATAATTTTAGAAGCCTTTAAAATTTATATGTATTTTGCCCAAAAAAAATTTACGCCAGTATTCCGGCAGAGTCCGGAATACTGGCGTAAATTTGTTCTTTGTTTTTCTTCTATTATTTAAAAATATTAAATCATAATCCATAAGAAAATAAATCTTACTAAAAGGGATGCTCTCCGGTTTCAATAATTCTCCGAAAATCATTTTGCAAAAAGAGCCGAATTCCGGCACCTCCTTCAGTTCTCTTTCAGCACTGTGCAGTTTCTTCGTTGCATCTTTTTAGATTTTTTATCAATGATTTTTAACTCAACTACTTACCGTATTTCCTGTATTAAGTCCCTCCCCCCTCCCCCCTGCAATTAGTCCCCCCTGCAATAGACCCCCCTCTGGAGGGGGATTGAAAATAAATCCCCTGGGGGGTCTAATACAGGAAATACGGTATCTATATTAATTTTGGATTTATTTGATTTAAGTAAAAAATAATAATAAATAAATTCTAGAGAATATGAAAAGTGTCAATTTTTCAATTAATGATTTTTTAAATTTTTTTTCTCGAATTTCGCCAAAAAAAATTTGAATAATATATATTATTAATAAAATATATTTTGCCAATAAAAAAATAAATTATTTTTTAATTTTTCCAATCACCTTCGGCTTTGTAATAATAATAGCTGAAAAATTGCTCATAATATTCCTGTTTTTGGACCATATTGCTCAAAATGTTCATTTTTTGCAATGCTTCACTGATTTGTACCAATTTTGATTGGCCAATAAATTTAAAAATCCTAAAAAATTTTACCAATTTTTAATTCATTTTAATAAATAAAAAATATAAAATTTAATTAGAAATAGAATCGGAAAATATGTAAAAAACTAACAATGGACCCCATTAAATTAAATTTAATTAATAAAAAATTTCAAAAATTCCGCTCATAAATATTATCCCAAATAAACAAAATGTATAAAATTTTGGTTTTATTCGGTTGACCTTTGCTTCTCGTCCCTTGTCAACATTGCTTCTTTTGGCCCAATTTTTTGCTGATTTTTATAATTTTCAATTTCTTCCATTTCATATGCCTTTTTAAATTGAATTTCTACGCCATAAACTTCCAAAGATTTGACCAATTCCGTCATTTTTTGGACCGCGTTTTCTGCAAATTCCGCCAATTTCTCAAAAATCCACTCCACTTCTGTTTTTACAACATTTTCTTGCGAAATTTTCAATTTTTTCAATAAATTATTCACTTTCTCGACCAATTGAAATCCTTCCGAAAATTCAGCATTTTCTTGGCAATTTGTCTGATGCCAACGGAGTTCCTCCGAAATATTTTTTTGCATCGATTTCAGCACTTTTCTGAGCACTTTTTGATCTTCTATGCCAATAATTTTGTCGTCGTCAGTCCTTCCAAAATATAAAAATGATGCAAAAATCAGAGAAAATACAATTGCTTTGATGTTGGACATATTCATCTGAACAAACTTTTTTAACTAAAATTAATTTTAGATTTATCCTGGATTACTATTCATGTTAAAATTTTGGAATTTCATTTATCGAAAATGTGCACAATTTTTCCCAGAAATTTGAAAAATCATTTGGGCTAAAGCCTAAAAATAGCATATTAATTAGTATATATTCGGCATTTATTTTGCTTTTTATAATTTTGGTATAGTAAGGTTTAATTTAAATTTTAATTAATTAATTAATTTAAAAAAGTGGAAAATGAGCAAATTGAAATGATTTCATTTTTCGTTTCAGATATTTATGAATGTATTAGGGTCTCGCCTATCGATTAAAATATAGCTTGGGAGTAATACAAAATTTGATACACATTTTGGACACATTCTTGTCACTTTCTTGGCAATATAAATATATTCATTCATAGATCGTACATTCTATTAGAATGGAATATTACGAAATATATTTGATTTTTATGTCTAGCCAATAAGGATTTTAAAACCCCGATTAATATGTATGTACGTGGACTTAAAGTGCAAAATACTAGAGACAGGACCAGAGGACCCGGGCCCGGCCCGGACTTTTCCCGGACTCCGGGTTCTGGCTTCTTGTAAGGGAGAAGAGGAAATGCCTCCCGGGAGCGATTCCCATCCCATGAAAAGCATCCATTAAAGGGCGGGCAAACGTGCTGCTGTAGCTTAATGGTGAAAGCTCTCCCCGGATAGGAGAAATGTGGGTTCGAGTCCCACCGGCGGCCTAACGTTTTGCCCAAGCTTTATTTTCTGGATCCGATCCAGGGGTGTCCTCATAATCTGGGTCCGGATTTTTTAAAAATTCCGGTCTCTACAAAACACGAGGGAGGATTCTTGAAAAAAAATTTAACCATACTATATAAAAAATACAAAATGCATAAATCAAAAAATCGAGTCTACTTTTTTGTTCATTTGTCTTTTGAAGTTATGATTATGAGATTATGAGCTCTATGTATCGCTATCCCTTATTTTTATAGACAACTTGACCATTTATTGGGTCTCCCCCAACTCATCACCACCCAACTCATCACCACCCAACTCATCACTACCCAACTCATCACCACAGTAATTTGGACCTAAATCTTTTTAGAAACAACTTTATGGAATTATCTTTCTAGCAAACGATAGAGCTTTAAAAGAGCTATAATCCCATTAAATTTCGTTCAATTTGGCCAAATAATTAAAAAGTTATGGCCAAAATACTGTAAAAAATGGCCAAAAAAACGACTATTTTGGCCATATCTTTTTAATTATTTGGCCAAATTGAAGAACGAAATTTAATGGGATTATAGCTCTTTTAAAGCTCTATCGTTTGCTAGAAAGATAATTCCATAAAGTTGTTTCTAAAAAGATTTAGGTCCAAATTACTGTGGTGATGAGTTGGGTAGTGATGAGTTGGGTGGTGATGAGTTGGGTTGACACCCCATGAATTAATTAATTAATTAAAAAGTAAAATACTTAAGTACATAAAAAATTTCAACAGTTAGAAATCACTGGATTTTGAGATCAATACTCTTTTTGTTATTTGGTCATTTGAAGATCAGGAAAAATTAAAAACATGAAAATACAATTTTCATAGATTTTTCAAATTTTATTACCAAGCAAAAGAAAATTATTAAATCTATAAAATGCAAAAATAAAAAATAAAATAAATTAAAATTGTGCGCATGCTCTCCGATCACTTTTTGCTTCGCTTCTGATATTATGCCTTTTGCCCTTGCTCATTCAGGGACATCCGGCGGATGGACTGAAAAATGGCAAATTGAAATTTTGAAAAAAAAAATTTTGACAAAATTTTTACCTCCACCATGACACGCTCTCCTCCTGCTCCTCCAGCGACACTGCCATTCTCCAAAGCCTAAAATGATGAAAATTTACAAATTGAAGCCTGATTTTTCATTCAAAAATATTACTTAGGGTGTAATATAAGTTCTGACACACTTTCTTACAATTCGAGTAAATATTTATTAAAAAAATATTTTAAACAGAAACAATACTTTTATATCCACTAATATTATTGATAATGTCTTGCGACTTTTTGATCAAAAATTAAAGCCGATTGCTTAAAATCCAAGGGAGTTTGGAGACAAAATACAACCTAAGGTCATTTTCGACATGGTCAAATTGGATTAATTATTTCTCATTAATGATATGGGTTAGCGAAGCATTTGAACTGGTAAACTTATAGAGCACAATTTGATGAATATTCTGGGTAAAAATGAGCTTTCCAGCTTTAATGTTCAATTTTTTCCAAGGTGTTCTTTTTAAAACCTCAATTTTGAGCTTAATCTCCAAAAATTATACTTTTAGGAAAGTGACCAAAATAAGCTATAGTAATAGAAATTCTTCTATATTTGTCTTAATATGGCACAATACTATAGAATACTAATGAATTTGGCATTTGAGAAAGTCCAACAATAGAGATTCTCATTTTGACCCAAGAAATTGCCCTAATTTTTAGATGGTTTTGCAGATATCATATTAATCTTTGCTGCATTTTCTAAAAATTTTTCTTTTTTGCTCCGTAAAAGAGGCTCCTTTGGGCTATCTTTTCCACAGAAATTAGATTCCCATATTTGCGGAATAGTTCATCTAGAGACCATGGAAAAAGTATTGTCGATTGAGAATTTTGGGTGTCTTTATATAAAAATTTATAATTTTTTTCTAAAAAGGGAGGATTAAAAATTTTCTTTGGGAAAAGAAAGAGGACACTTAATTCTATAAAATAAAAAAGATCAACGAGATTGCTAGCTAATTATCAAAGTTATGAATTTTTTAATTTGCCTCGTTGAAAGTGTGTCAAAACTTATGTTACACCCTAAGTAGCTTTCTTTGACCAATAAAATTTCTTTATACTAATTAATTTTTTGGTAATTTCTTTTTTCATATGATGCCTTTTTATTCAATCTTGACAATCTTGACTATTTTAATACTTGCAATTCTAATGATAAGCCGAATTTCTATTTTTTTCCACCTTCGAAATTCCATCATCAAGTTATAGTACCCAAAATGTCACAACGGCTCAATTACTTATAGTATTCGTATTCCTAAACTCTTCAGGCTTAAAGGTGAAGTTTGTTCAATTTTTCAATTTAAAACTTCTTTGTGCCATGCTTTTTAAATGAATAACGCCTCAAAGATTATTTTCTAACTTTTTCGCACCAAAAATTCTTTGTGACCAGGTAGAGTACATAGAGTACAGTATTAACTTCCATGGTATATAAATTATGGCCTCATTACAGTACCCAATAATCGTCCCAGCGGTTCCGCTCGTGGCCCCAAAACCCAGCTACAGTATCCCCCTCGTGGCACAGTATTCCCACATCGACTTACCGCTACTATGTCCGGTTTCCGTTCCCGTTCCTCTGCCTCCTCCGCGTCGCCCAGCAAAATGCGAACCGCCGCCGGCGACACGTCCAGCTCCTCCGCCTCGTCCTCATACCCGTTGCCGCACAACAACCGCTCCATTTCCGCGTCCTCATCATCATCCTGTTCCGGTTCGGCCTTCACTTCGGCCGGGGATTTTTCTATAAAAATTTAAAAAATTAAAATAAAATGCATATGATAATTGGATAATAATTTTTAATAATTTTCTCACTTTAAGGCTGGTTTAAAACATGAGCATGTGGTTTATAGTGTAAGTCCATAACATATACCATACCTTATTGGAACATCTCACTTAATCCTCTTGATACTATGCCTGCTACCGTACTTCCTGCCTATTTCCCTTGTTACATTATCCCGTTACCGTATCGTACCACCTATGTCCTGATTCTACCGTACCATAGAAAAGGAGGGTCGGCCTGAAATTTTACGAAGGGGGTACCCCTGTGAAGAAAACTTTTTGGAGATTTCGACCAATTTCTTTAGAAAATTGACATTTTTCGTATTTTTCGCCGACGATTGACCCCCACCTTACGAAGGGGATACTCTTTTTTGGGACGCTTACGAACGAGGGTAGGGGGGTCGACCCCTCCCTATTTTTTCTATATACCGTACCCTTCTGCTGCTGCTGTTGTTCCTTCTGTTTCTGTTGCTGCTCCTTCTCGGCCCTCTGCCGTTCCTCCATCTCCTCCACCCCGTGCTCCAACAGCTCGAACTCGTCCCACTCCGGCAGATCATCCCCGAACTCTTTGGCATCCTGTTCATCATCCTCATCCTCTTCCACTTCGTCCCGATCCTGCTCCATCTGCTCGTCTCTCATCACTGTTGTCTTTTCCTATTGTGAAAATATTTTTCGTTTGGCGCCAAAAATGCCATTCAAAATGTCCTTCGGGTGTTGTTTTACCTGCTCCTGCTGCTCCTGGCACCGCTCCAACTTGATGCCCTTCTCCTCGCATTTCACTTTAGAACTGAAATGGCTGGTGATGTACATGATGTCCGAGTCGGAGGAGGAATCCGAGTCCAGCACAATCACATTCTAAATATCGTAGATTTTCCCAAAAATTTGGTCTATTCTGAAATTTTATAAAAAAGCTTTTTTTAATAATAAATTTAGAATCATTTGAAAGGAATTTTTTGGTGCATTTATGTCTAGAAAAAGAAAATAGATTGGACAAAATTTTCTATTAATTTGGCAAAATCTTCTAACATGATCAAGTATATTTTCCTTTTTATTCTCCGCCTTTGAAAGTTTAGCACCTTTTTTACCGTACCTTGATCAAAATAATACAAATATTACCGTATCCTTTTCGTCGTCGTGATCCAGCTCTTCCGGCCGTACATCCCAGCGCTGTTTGCGCCGTCGTTGTGGTTTAGGTGCCGCCGGTGATCGCCGACGTTTCCTATTAATGTAAATTTTGTCAAGAAAATCATGAAAAAAACAAGAAAATAAAATCATGACAAGATCCATGCTAAGAAAATCTATGAAGATTCCCATCACTTTTATTTTTTTTGATCTTGTTTTTTGGTCCAATGCTAACCCAAAAATATCGATAAGAATCTAAAATTAAGACCCATAAAATTACCCACTGAAAAATCGAACTGTAAAATCTAAGCAATTTTTTCCAAAAAATTTCTTACATTTCCTGATGCAATCCATGGCCATGCCGACGCTGCCGATCGGTGGTGGTTCGTCCATGGTGCCGTCTCCCTTCTCGGGCCGATTCGTCGTGGCGGAAAATTGGGCTTTTGCTCAATGGGATGGTCGGCGGAGGACCGTCTGGAAAATAATTTGGACTTATAAAAAATTTCAAAATCGAAAATCCTTGAAAATCTGTGGGTTGTTAAATAGAAAATATAATCCTCACAAAAGCGAATTTAAAGAAAAATCCTGGAAGATGAGAACACCAAAAAAATGGCGCGCCGACTTTAGAATACCGTATTTCCTCTAATATAAGACAGTGCTCTAATATAAGATGGTCTAATACAAGACTCCCCCCCCCNCCCCCCCCCCTTTGAGAGGTATATAAATATGACCAAAATTTTTTATTTTTTGCCAAATCAAAAAAATGCGCAAGTTTTTTGATGGGAGCGGACTAAGAGTTATGAGTACAAAAAACCATTTGGGAAGTCTGCAAGAGACACCAAATTTTAGGAAATTTACGGAGAAGTTTTTAAAATTTGGAGACCCGATAAGGACCTTTGGAGAAAATTTTCAGATTGTAGGCAATTTTCTTAAGTAATTTGACCTTTTTTTCAAGTTTAAATATATTAAAGGATGGCCGGAAATTTCCTCAGAATATGCCTTTAACCAATTTTTTAAGAGAAAGACACTTTGAAAAATAGTCTTATATTAGAGGAAATACGGTATATTTAAATATTTTCCCTGGTCGTATTGTCTGACCATTAACCAGAAATTCCAACCATAAAATTTCGAGTTTAGGCTAGGAAAAATTTTTATAAGCAAAAAATTTATTTAATCGGGGAATCTTAAATTTTATTTTAAACTTTTAATAAGAGAGAAAACGAATAAAACTGATTTTTACCTGAAAATTGCGCAGCAGCAATGGCCAATGGCACAGGTGCAAGTCGGGCTGAAATTAAATTTATGAAACTTCGGAAAAGATGTGGACAATTGTTTAATTGTCTAGCCTAGGTCAGAAAATTTCCAAAAAATTTCAATATCCCAATAAAATCATAATCCAAAAGTAATTAATAATATTTTAAATAAGAACAGGGTCGATGCATTTATTTTACCAACACCGTGAGTTGCTCATTAAACTAATGGAACCGTTGATCGCTACAGTATGTTATTAGAATTCTTGATATCATCAAAGTTTGGTGAACAGAAAGATTGATAATCACACGTGCAAATTTTTAGCTACCTGGTTGAGGTTGAGGAGAACAGTAAGCCAAGGGCATGGGCATGGACATCAAAGGCAACGGCGGAGGTGGCACATTCATTGGGGGAGGGCCAAGCAGAGTGAGCAGTTTGAGCTGCAGGGAGCGCAACTCTGAAAAAAATTCACGAATTTTTTTGAAGACTTAGACCAGTTTTTAGCTTCAATTATCGTTCATGGAAAACGAAAAACGAGTAAAGAAAAATCGAAAGATTCTTTTAAAAATCTTTCAGGAAAATTGGATCAAAACCGTAATTTTTAGAAATTTATCTGCCATAGCATTAATTTTTAGAAATTTATCTGCCATAGCAGAAATTTATCTGCCATAGCATTAATCTGACAAAATATTTTAAATTATTTTTTGAGATTTTTCTATCTAGGTCTGTCGTTTTAAGTTTTTTTCATATTTCACCGACCCAATGGCAAGGCGGCCAACAAATTGGAAGAAGAGGTCCCATTGACCGGTGTGGGACATGGGACGGAGAGCAGATGCTGGTTGCCACTGTTGGTGTCCCAGAGGAACTGAAATTTTCAAAAAATTTTCACTTATTGAAGTGCAAACTAGGGCCCAAAAAAGTGCCAAAAGCAATGGTTAAAAGAACAATGTTTAAACTCTGCTAGATTAAAAAATCATAAAAAGGCAAAAATATGCAGAATTTCACATTTTTTTAATATTTTTGAATTTCCAAGAAATTTTTATTGAGAAAACCCGATTTGTTTGGAAATTTTGAAATTTCAAGAAATTTCAAAGAAATACTAAAATAAAAAATTAAATTTTTGGTCCCCCTAAAATTTCGCTAAATTCGGACCTGTCGGACGGAGGAGGGCTTCGAGTACGGCTCGAATCGGTTGGCGGTTGTTTTGCGGGGGCACGGGACCGAAACGATGGACGACGACGATGAGGAGGAGGACGATTCTGTCGGAGAAGTCGTATCGCGACGGCGATTTTTGGCCCAATCGTGGAAGGGAGGCTGGAAATCGGAATTTTTTGAAAATTTTAGACCTAAATCTTCCAATTTTTTTGCAATTTATCCAACTTAAAATAAATGGAAATTTGTCCTTAAATAAGATTAATAGATAATTTTTATAGATAATAATAGATAATTATTAATAGATAATTTCCCAATTTGACTCAAAAAATTCCCTAAAAATTGATTAAAATGTCCAAAAATCTCTAAATGGGATTATTTTAAAAGTTATAATAAAACTCCTAAATTTTAAAAGTAAATAAATCAAAAATCCTAAAATTTTAAATTTACCCAATGAATTGTATTTGTTATCAGATATCTTGGTCAATTTTTAGGAAAATTTCCCTAGATATCCCCCATTCTCCAAATAAAATCTAAAAATTCCATAGCCTAATCAGCCAAAAAATCCCCAACAAATGGCCAAAATAAAAATTGTTTAAACATAAACTTACCACTCCGCCGCAGGCGAGAAGGTCTACTCCGGTGTCGTCTTTGATTCGGTTGAAAAATTTGGCCCGTCCCACCTGAAAAAGCCAAAATTTTATATAAATAAAAAATTTAATTTCTTAAAAAATTGTTCCTTTTTTAAAATAAGCATAGTGTTTTCATCCTCTTATTTTTGTTGAACTATTTTAAATATTTAGGAATTAAAAAATCAACTTTTACAATTTTCCGCTGCTTTGCTTTTTCCCAATTTTCAAATTTTTGCAAAAAAAAAAATCCCTCAAAAAACAGATCCATCCTCCATCATTTGTCAAGATTCAAGAATCTAATTCTTGTGTGAATTATTCTTTCTCCGTTTTATTTTTTATTTAATTTCTAAATTTTCCATAATTTTTCCCTGAAAAATCCCTCTAATTTTTTAAAATAATTTGCCATTTTCTCAATTTTTATGTCTCACATCTTGAATGCATCGGCACCGCGCAGCTTGACCGAAGCGTCCGGACAACACGGCATCTGCAAAGGCCACGGCATTTTTGGGCGAGCGGAAGTCCAGGACCATGCGGCCCGAGGGCCGGAACAACCAGGCCTCGAAGGACTCGACGAAACGGACCTGAAAATTGGGAGAAATAATTCAATGAAAAAAAATTATTTGCATAAGAGAACGAAATAGTTGGAAATTTGCTAAAACTTGGACCAATTTAAGCAGATTTAATTTTATCAGATTTTTTGAATTTTCACTGATTTTACTAATCAAAATTTAGGAATTCATAATTTAATCAGGAAATGGTGTAAGAAAGTGCAAATTGCTTTAAATATGACCAAACTATCTAAAAGGCCCGACGACATTTGGGGACCAACCATCATAATTCGGTATAGAAAAGCCATTTTGTTATAGAAAAATAGAGCAAAAATATTAGCTAAAAAATAAATTTAATGAGCCTATTTGAATTTGTCCTTTTCAAAAAATTTTTCTTCAATTTGGATGAACTTTAAAATAGAATTTAGTTACTTTGGACATAATTTTTTTGTAATGGGGCTAATCCAAAGTGCTTTGCTCCATTTTTTGATTATAAATGAGGATTTTTCTTGGTTCCGTTTGAGCCGAAATTTCAAAATTATCCATAATTTTTTTGAGATAATAAAGAAAATAAATTCATTTTTCATTAATATAATAAATTATACCGAAAATGAATAATTTTCAATTCAATTTTTGGATTAAAAACCGGTAAAATTTACAAGTTTGATTGTGAATTTAAAGATTTTTTGTTGAATTTTATAAATAATAATTGGGAAATTATTCCATTTAATTTTTCAATAAAAACTCACAGATCCAAAGTCCTTCTCCGCCTTGGTCTTCAACTCCCGCCAACCGAAGCTAACGGGCAACTCGGTCAAGTAGACCTGTAAATTTTCAAAAATTGATGGGATAAACAGTTTAAGCGAAAAATTCAAAATAAACTGGCCAATTTTGGCCAAATGGGTTGTGGCCAATTCTTACCAAATTGTTGGAGTGCACGTCCAAATGGGGATGATGCATTTTGGATAAAATCCGAAAAATGGAAATTGTTAGTTGAAGAATGAAAAAGAATCTTAAGTATTTTTCAATAGGTTGCAATTTGTAACATAATTAATTAGACGGATCCGAATTATGCTTTAGTTATTCGGAATAAATACATTTTGCAAATGGCTAATAAATAATTTTTAATCAAATTTTGAGAATTTTCCAGGAGCCTATCAGATTTTTCCAAAAATTATTAGTTCAGGCAAATTCATAAATTTTCCCAGTGAATCTAATAAGTAGGGCTCGGAAAAATATCAAAATGGATATTTTTCGCGGAGGCTCAAAATGGACTGAAAATCCAATAAAAAGCATTTCTAGCTTAATTTGAGTTTAAAAAATGGATATTTTGGATATACGGATATTTTGCAATCCGAGCCCTACTAATATCCCTATTATTTTGGGCATAGAATTTTCTTTTGATTGTGAGATATTTTTAAAAAATCGCGGATATTTGAGGATTTGACTACCTAATAAGATTTCCTAGAGATGTAAAAAATGGATGGAAATTTTGAACTTTAAAAGAATAAATGCTAATCTTCATAGGGAATTAAATTCTTTAAATTTTTTGCTTAAGAAGCGGAGAAAATGAACGAATGAATGAATGGGAGGGGTGATCAGCCTTGTTCTTCCTATCAGATCAACAAAATGCCAAATTTGCATAAAAAGTCCGGCTATTTATAGGCCAACAACAAAGACTGTCTTCTGCCCATCAATCACTTTTTTGTCGATGCAAAAAATTTCGTTGCTTCTGAAAAGATTTGTACCTTGTAGGAGATTAACAAAGATACAAAAAATTGTGTGAGAAAGTTCAGCAGATGTATGTATGTATTACACAGTGATCAACCCTTAGATCAACGATCGGTGGACAAGGGATGATCAAAATTGTGCAAAGATTGACACATTTTGGGACGGCGGATCAGCAGGGCGGACATGATCGGCGCGGATCAGGAAAGATTGGCATTTGTGTGCCATGGAAAAATTGATGCCTTGGGCAACTTGATGCCTTACCAAGCTTTTTGGAGGTTCAATGCAAAATTTGAATTATGATGATGTAAATAATGAAAATTTTATCCCTGACACTTCGATCCCTCAGATATGAATATTTGAAAAAGGAGGAATTTATCCTGAATTAATGAATGGTAATTTTGCCCCTTTTCTGAAGATTGTCTTACATTTTGTGAAAAAAAATTAAATTTTACAATTACCATGCTAAACGATGTTTTTAGCCAGTTTAAGATTTTAAAAATTGTAATTTTCGATTCGAATTTTGCTTAATTGGTATTTTGGCCATAAAAAATCCAAATCAATTTTCGAATTTCATAGACATTTTTGAAGTTTTTGTGTTTTCCTTTCACAGGTCTAAACATTTGTTGCAAGTGAAAATCAACAATTGGAATATGCGAAAATTAAATTTAAATTAATTTTTATTGACAAATTGGTGTGTTTGTTTCCCGTACAAAATATTACATAAAAATAAATTCCCCAGTTAGGTATCCTCTTCCCATTCATTCACGAACTGTTGGTCTCCTCGGTGCCACTGCTGCCACACTCGAAAACCACTGAAAATTTGTAGGTCTTTTTTAAAAAACTACATAAAAGGATTTTTTCCTCAATTTTTCCTTCCAATTTTTTAACAAAAAGGTTATTGTCATTTTTACACATTTTTCAACTAAATTTTGTTTGATTTTGATTTTTTGGCCTTTTCCAAAAATTTGGCCACTGGCCAAAAAATTTGGCTATTTTTGGCCTTTTCAGGCCTTTACCAAATGATTTTCTCGGAATTTTTGTGGTTTTTTTGCATTTTCCCCAACCTTTTCCCCCATTTTGTTGTTGTTGTTGGCCCGTCATGTTGTTGTTTCCTCCGTTGTTCTTCGTTGGCCTTTCCGTGACCATTGGCCTCCGCTCCTCAGTCTTTGTGTCAACCACCACCCTTTTGAGCTGAAAATTGTGGGAAAATGTTGGAAAATCGATTAAAAAAATGAGCAAAATCCCAAAAATGAACCAAGGGTTTGAAAATTTTCACAAATAAATATACCGTATTTCCTCTAAAATAAGAGACACACGATCTGGTATCGAAAAAATAAGAGGTTCCTCTAAAATATGAGGCATTAAAAAAAAAATTTGCCGCACAAAATCTTTTAGATCTAACCATGAAAAAAATCGCGACTGTTTTCTTAGAAAAAGAATAATTTTTTTCTAAATTTTCTCTAGTGACCTTCTTCTGGCATCTCTGATAGCGCATTTTATTCCATAAAAAGTTTAAAATGAATAATTCTTTATCCGTAAATTTTATTCCTTTTTATAGAATGCCATAATAGGATAAATTAGGTTCCTCAAATAGATTGAATCTCCGCCATATCCTCAATCTCTAGCTATAGTTCTATAAATTAGGCATTCGAGTATCACACCGAAATTTAAAAGTTGAGCAAAAAATTTTTTTTATAAAATTCTGCCAAGAAATCCTTTGAAATAAATTGAAGAACTTCTAAATTAAGAGGCTATCCGAATGGGAATGGGGGGGGGCAGTGAAATAAAATAAGAGGACGGACTCTTATTTTAGAGGAATACTGTATTTTAAAATCATTATTCTAATTGTCCGAAATTTCAATTGTTTAAAAGTGAAAATTTGAAAAGATCAGGTTTAATCCCTTAAATAAAAATGGTTCGGACCTGTTGGTTGTACTGGTACTGGTGGAG
>LDKF01000026.1:102313-160556 GCA_001026735.1 Rotylenchulus reniformis
AACCCACAAATAATTGTGCGAACAGATAGCCACTCGAGCGTCCGGCCATTGTGGCCGCCCGGGTCCAGCTGGTCAATCTACAAGAATTTTATTTAATTTAGGATTTGCAATTATCCGAAAATTTCAAATATATTTTTAAATGCCCTTCGAATTTCACATAGTCCAATTAACATTTTTTTTTGAATATCTTCCAATTTTTCTACGATTTTGATATGAATTTCTGCCATATTTATTTTCTCACTTGCTGTATTGTTCCTTCTCCAGCCGGGCATAAATGTAGGAGTAAAATGCCACTTCGGAGGCCGAAGCAATGCCATAGAACACTTGGCCCATGGCCTGGGAGAACACGGAGCCGCCGAAGACCAGGGTGGCCCGGTAGCCAATCTGGCCCAGCACTTCCAGAAGCATGGTGGGCTTGTAGAGGAGCTGAAAATGGGTTAAAAAAGATGAAAATTCGTGAGGAAAATTCGGTGAAAATGGGTAAACGGTGCGGAAAAATATACTAATTAAAAAATCACGGAGGTCAAAAACGATGAAAGACCGGAAAACGGACCAAAGATATTAAAAAATTAGGCGAAAATTAAGGATAAAAAGGTGAGAATCCCGAAAAATTGGGTCAATTTTTGGTTAAACACAAATTTGCTTACCAAATCTGTGAGCAAAAAGATGGGCACCAGGGTTGTCATGTAACTGTAGGGGGTCAGCGGATACACTTCGCCGGTAATCTGCGTGGCTGTCAGGTTCAGATACTCCGTCTGGTATTTGTACAGCTGAAATTACAAGATTATTATTAAATAAATCTCCAGGATCTCATCTCAGCTTATCACAGCTTACATATGGCTCGCCGACTTTGATCTCCTTCAGAAAGGCATAAAATACTAGGAAAATGGGCAAAAGTGCGGCGCGCCATCCGCCGCTGGCGCCAGCCTCTTTCTCCTGCTGGTTGGCCATTCGTCTCAAATGATTGTGGATACTGTAAGACAAATAGTAAAATTAGAATAATTCCAAGTCTAAAAGCGATTCATTCCATTATTTACGACCATAGTACCGGACAATTTTGTAGGAGAACATTATAAAAAGTACCCATTGGCCAATCAAATCCAAACTTTTTCAAAGTATCCCAAAATTGCGAATATTTTTGCCTTTTGAATTTTTGGCTACAAAAAAGTTATAGTTTGCTTGGCCAATGGGCGTAGTGTTCAGTGTGCTAGATCGGACAGACTGGATCCCGATCCAACAGGAGCACTTATTCAACCGTTCCCTAATGAGGCCAATTTTTCGAGACCCCGGTATTGGGAGGGGTTTTGAAACGGAAAATGCATTTTATTTTTTTTAAATCATAGATAAATTAATTTAAAGGTTGATAATGAAAAAATGCTCTTTTAAAAATTTTAAGTTGATGAGGATAAGGATTGAATTTCAGCTGAATGCTTTCTCTGAAGCTCCTTTGCATTCCAAGCATACCATATCTAGGATTTATATGTCATTGTTCATTCATTTTCCATTTTTGGCTTACTATTACTAAATGGATCAGCTATCTCATCAGAATGATCAGACAGGAACAAATCATCATGAAGGATCATGATCATTGATCACATTATTGTGACAATTATGCGTGATTCGCTGGATTATGGCCAATAATGAATGGACATACAAATCAGCTGTTTGGCCCATAAGTCCCTCTCATGGCCAATAACAAATAAATAAATAAACATAAAAGGGTGAAAATAATGATGAAAAAGTGACCACCAAAAAAGAAAGAAAGAAAAAGGACAATGAAGAAGAAGGAATCGAATCACCATCAACAACCTCCTCATAGAAACACACAATAAAGGAATGTTTGTACAATGATACTTTGCTTATTATAATAGAGAGCTATCGGGGTGAAAAATAGCAAAAAAATCGGAGAAAAATATTGGTGTAAGAAGGTCATGGAACAAAAATTCTTAAAAAGGTCATACATAGTAAAAAATCTGAAAAATTTAATGATGGATTATAAACTGAAAAGTTAAAAATCGGGGTCTTGTTAAGTCACAAAATTCTATATAATAAGAAATTTATAATAATAAGAGGTTAAAAAAATTTTCTGACTAATAAGCACCAAAGCAAAAAAATCTATCTGAACCCACAACCTATCTAAATTTTTTAATGATTTAAAAGCCATAAATTTATTATCCCAAGAAATCTTAATTATAATTAAGAAAAACAAATGTTTTATTTAAATAAGCGTGAATTAAGCAAACAATGATGGACTATGACGACGAATTTGATCCCACCCCAAAATAACACAAAATTCAAAAGGAAATACGTACACCAATGATCAAAGAAAGAAGGAGGGAGAAGGGCCACTTTATTGGGGGCGAAACACAAAATGTTCGCCCAAATACTTCAAAAATTATTATTTAAAATTGGGACAAAAATAAATTTTTAGAGACACAAAGCAATCAAAGTTCCTGATTAATCATCATATGATTTTTGGCCAAATCGCTTTATTTGCCAATGGGTACTTTTGACCCTGGGGACTAAATTGGACACAAATAGAGATCAGATTCTTAGTACCACGTGGTGATAATACAAAAATAGGAAAAAGGTAAAATCATAGGCTAGAATAATCTATGGTTCAAGAATAAATAATCTAAAATTTTTGATTTATAAATAATTCAATCCGCAAAATCCTAATCTAGCGCCCAAAATAACAAGAATAAATCTAGGAAAAAGCTAACATAAGATTATCGTATATCGTTCGGTAATCTAAGGATCTATAAAGGCTCTATGTAAGATAAAGAAATATAAATATTTGTTAGATCCAAAGGGTATATCTATCTACTTTATGCACCGAATGTCCACAAATTCTAAAAACTAAAGATCTTAATTAATTTCAAGAATTTTCAAGGTCTAACAGCTTCGAAATTTATTAAATGAATTTTCTGACGAATTAATGAAATTACAAAAGTAATTCTATTCAGAAAATGCTGCAAAATCACCCCTTACTCACCTGTTCCCGGACACCATGGACAGTGCGGAGGCGGACACTCTGTGCTGCCTGAACTTCTTCCCGAATGGTCCATCATCCGCTGGATCCTGCTTGGGTTTGTCCTTCTCCCGTTTGGTGCTGTCCAGATCGATCTGGTCGAACATGGCGCTCTTTGTGCTGACAATGCTCACACTCGCAACAGGCTCAGAGCCAATTTCTTGACGGTCCAATTTGTGCTCAGAATCGGGCGGCATTATACTTTAATTGGCTGAAAAAATGTTTAAAATTACCGTAAATTCTCTAATATAAGGCCTCCCTAGACGGAATTGATGCCATAGACAATATTTTAATAGTTTTTAATGGAGTTTTCATTGTATTTTACGGAAAAAAATAAATGAAAATTTTCAAGAAAAAATTCCTCTTTAGTGATTTTGAACAAAATACAATACTTTTTTGCCATCCTCCACCCCGACTTATTAGGTTGAAAAATATAAGGCCCTCCCTCTAATATAAGGCCTCCCTCTATTATAAAGCCCCCTTCGACCGAGGTTGAAAAATATAAGGCCCAGGCCTTATAATAGAGAATTTACGGTATTTGAAATTTTTAGAGTGTAAATCGCTGTTTTTATGATAAGTTGTTGCGGAATAAATATGTCCACTCATGGAATTACCCCAATAAAATGAAAAATTCTGTTCAAAAAGACCAAAAATGTAAATTGGGCCAAGCAAGCTTTCCAAAAAAAAAACATTATTTCATCTAGTGATTATGGAAAATAAAATTTTATTGTAAGGATCCAAGCTCAGAATTTCAGAATCCAAGCTCAGGACTATGAACTTTTTTTATGCTGAAACTCATATTTTTGTCCATCCCATTTTCTTTAATATGTAAAAGAAGGAGGAGGAAATTTCAGATTTGATAAAAAATGACGAAACAGCATCATCATAATCATCACTCTGATGAAGAAGGATTGTGATTGTGACCCATCCATCCCATCACAGATTGAATTTACTATTATCATTTGTTGGTGATGATGGACATGGGCACAGGTAAAGGGAGGACCCCACCCCCATACATATGACCTCTGGGAAATGGAAGATAACCATTGACGGGGATTAAATATTCGTCGATGAGAAAGTTCAGAAAAAATTACACAATAAGTAGCGGAAAATTATTGGATTTTTATGGGAAAATACATAGATAATATTTTTTACAAAATTAATAATTTACATTTTATTTATTTTTATAAGGGGTCAGGTCATTAGATCCCCAGCTCCCGGGACCTTAGACTCCAACGGTCGATTTTTTTTGGGTTTCTTAGGCCAAAACAATAAAAAGCAAATACATGCAGAATTTTATGCTCTATCTTTTAACCTTTTTAGTTTTTCGGATTTCTGTATAAAATTTCCAAAAAAATGAAATCCGAAAAACTAAAAAAGCTAAAAGATAGAGCATAAAATTCTACAAATATTTTTCTTTTATTATGTTTGCGGGTTCTATCAAATATAAAAATATCTTCGGCCGTTGAGGTCTAAGGTCCTGGGCTCCTGGGGTATAGTGACCTTTAGCCTTTTTTGGCAGTTTTACTAAATAAAAATGTTTCGGAAATATTTTAAACGCAAAATTAAAGTTACGTATATTACATTATGAGAATATTTCGGGACAGTGCTTTAGTAGCCCAAGTTTTTTTTTTTTGCTTTGTTTTGTTTGTTCTGAAGACAAAAGGTGCAACTTTTATTCTGTCGGAGAATTTCTTTTATTTTTGCTCTAGCAAATGATAATTTTAGTTAGCAAAAATATTTTTACTGCAAATAAACACATTTTTACGTAATTGCTAGTGGAAAATAAGTTGAATTTTTAAAATTAAAAATTTTGGAAATACTAAAGGTACAATATTGATATCCAATAAGAAACAATATTCTGTCCGAAAATAGTAACAATTTCCTTAAAATGGACAAAGTTTAATTCTAAACTATAAACTTTATGGAATGAAAAATGAGCATTTCGATTCATATTTAATAAATCCATCAAAACCTAGAAATTCATCAAAATTGATCAATTTTTTTTTATAAAAACATCATCCATCGGACCTAGTAGGGTAGACAACTCACGAGGTCCTTGGTAAAAAGCTCGTCATCGACCCACCCAATCAAGGGGTGATTAGGCGGTTGCGATCATGCAACCGATCAAACCACGCGACCCGATCAGAAAATCCCATGAGTTGATCTATGAGGGGGGGGGGGGGGGAGCACGGCAAACTCCTTCCTATGAAACTTTTTTGAAAATCAGAATAATTGTACTGATTTTAAGTCAAAAATTATATTTTAAGAATTCTATCCAACTCAAGGTCGGATCGTGTCCGGACAATGAAGAAAAATTGCAGGTTAGACCAAAAGTCTAAAAAGCAAAGTTGTGAAGGAGTTTATGCTCTATCTTCTGATATTTTTAGTTTTTCGAAATTCGAAATTTTCTTGGAAAACTCTATTTGTCGTTTTTTTCAAAAAATTTCAACTTTTTCAGGGAAACTAAAAATATCAGTGGATAGAGCATAAAATTCTGTACAACTTTGCCTTTTATACTTTTGGTCTAATGAGCTCTAAAATAAAGTTTCCCCTACAATTGACTTTCACTGTCGAATTGTCTGGGCGCCGGTCTGATCGGCTAAATAAATTTATAATGTTATGAACAATGTAAAAATTTTTTTTATCGAATTATATACTTAAAGGATCATTAGAAATTTTCAAAAATATGATCGAAAAATGCTTTTAGAGATGCATAACATTTTTTCCGAGCCTTAAAAGATGAAAGTCTGGAACCACTTTTGCCCTCATCAATCACGGTGGCCCAAATGATAAACACCAACAAAGATCATTTGTTGCTTTTGGGTGGGCGTCGCAATCCCATTTCGGCGGGTTCTTTTTTCTATTCACTCTTCATTGATAATCGACCTTTGCACTTTGAATGTCCTAATTTTTAAGTGATATCAATGATTTATAAAATTAAATAATTAAATTTATTTTAGCAAATTAAAAATTATCTTACATATGTATATATTTTGCAATACTGTCGGCTTTCTGATTTTGAGATCGTGAGCAATTTTCCCACTGGATCGGGAAGTATGATATTTTGAAAATCGCAATTTGATTAGCTTTTTTTTAAAGATTTTTTTATTTTCGCATGTACATAACATAAGCTCTAAAAAAGTATAGGATAAAATAAGAATTGCTGAATACATATTTATGTCAAATATCAAAACAAGATATATGCATATTTATTCCAAAATTGTGCATGAACTCCTTCCTGTTCCTTCCCATCTTGACAAGAATCTGCAAATGTTGTCGTCAAGATTCCTAATTTCCACCATTGTTGCACTTGTTGGTCCCACACAATCGACAGTCGAAGCGATCAGTTCGGGGAGGGCATTGCTGGCCCGAGATTTGGCGACATGTTGCTTGGCCAGGCCGGGCACAGCCCCTGATCAGATGGAAAGCGTCCGCTAAAATGTCAGAATAATTGATCATCAGAACTAAAATGGTAATATGAATTAATAATGTGAAGGGATATCTGATGGGATATCGATCAGAAATATCAGAACTCATACGAATCAGCGGCTATCAAAATATTCTAAACAAAAAAATCCAGTACTGAATCATCCCATCCCAACCAAATCAGAATCAAATAAAAGGATAATCAGATTCTATCCTTCGTAATACTTAAGGTCTTACATTTTGATCTCGCTAATTACGTTGATTTATGATATCTTATCTACTAGAATTATGGATCTCAAAATCTTCCAAAGTGAAGGTTTACGCCAGAACTAACCGACTGTCGAATTACCCGGTGCTAGGACATTAAAAATGCCACATTGACCTAGGTTATCATAACTTGAAAAGGCATGCACATTGAAAATGCTCACTTTTGGTATTTTTTGGATTCCGAGAAAATTCGTGAAAAAGCTGAATTTTTTAATAATTTAAAAAAAAATTTGGAATTTTTCATCTATTGACTGGCGATTTCACTTTTCGAAACGCTATTTGTCATAAATAAAATTCGATTTTATTAGTTCTTATAAGCTCCATTCAGAAACACGGATTATTATTAAAAATGCTGACCGATCTCTTGGCCATCGACGCAGCTGCTGGAGAAGGCGAAGCATTGGGTGTGCCTGGGTGCGCATCTGATCACTTTGAACGTGTCCCTCTCCCTCTGCCTCTCACTTTCCTCACACTCTGCGCGTCCTTTCTCGTCCCTGATCAGAACACAGCCTCCGAAGATCCCACTTCCATTCTGGCAACGGACTAAAAAGGCACATTAGGAACCAAGAAAAATCGCAATATTTATTCTTGGTAAGAAAGAACCGGGATATTTCCAGAATCTTGGCAAGAATCAAGAACTCTCGAAGTTTATCAAGACTTTAAATTCAGAACTTGTCATATCCTGAATTTCTAGAAACCCATCAAGTTTCTAGACTCTCGAAGAATCCTGTCAAGATTCAATAGAGGCACATCTTTTGTCAGAACTAGGGACTAAAAATGTGAATCCAATCTTGTTAGCTTCGGCGAGTTAACAAATTTATACCTAGATTCAAAGTGATAGGAGAATTAAAAATTACGATTCCGACACTCAAATTCCGTAAAATTTTAAATTGTAGAGTGTGTCAAAAACCTCGATTTACCTAATAATATAAACATTTTTTTGAATTTGACTAACGTGGCCGACTGAATCCTGGAGTGGTGCTCTTGATTTTGATATGGTATCCTGGTTTAGCCGCATATCCGGATTCGGACGTGGAAAATCTGTTAAAAAAATGAATTTTTAAATTTTTAAATAAATAATTTTACCCTATGAACACCAAAGTGATGAGCAAGAGCATTGGAATTGAAACCAGGAACCAAATATTGTAAAATGTCCCACATTTTCGCCTCTTTTATACGCACTCTAATTTAATTTCTGGTCTTCAAAAACTTGTGAATGTTCTTCCATGAAATTGTTCAAAATTCGCTCGAGACAATGAATCATAATGGTCTTTGGAATTTCAAAAAATTATCAACAAGGAACAAAAATCAGAAATTCAATCAGAATATTATTTGGTCTTTATATTAAACAATATACCAGCTTGCTCCGTATTTTTAAGAGAATTTTAAAGAAATCAATTTTAGATTTTTTAAAATTTCTTATCACTTATCAGAATACCTGTTTTTAGATTGTTTTGAAAATTTATAAGGATCTATTCGTTGAAACAAAATCTTGCTCTTAGAGCCCTTTGGGCTTGGTATGGTCAGAACTCTTTATAATATAGCAGAATTTATCCAATCAGAACATCCTTATCAGAACTATGTAGAGTAATGTTGTCAGAATAATGAGAACTTCGAAGTTCAAGAATATTCTAAAGACGATGAGATGGGCGCAAAATCATCAAAAGCAGAACTCAACAAAGATGCGAAACCTGACTATCAAACAAAACAGAGCCTCTAAAGGCTAAAGACCAGAATCGACATAATCAGGAATAAAAACAGAATTGGCAAACTGAAAAGAAAATCAGAAGATACTTTTGACAAGAATATATAAACTGAATCACATATAATATTAGAATTACCAAAAACAGAACATAGAGCTGTACTTCTGGAAGGCTGAAACAAAGGAAGATATCAAAACTTTAAATTTTACTTATACCATACGACCAATAAATCCATTTTTACGTAGAAACCTGTCCAAAACTCAAAGTCCGGTCTTCGAAATTTTTGGTTGGATACATATCTCACGGAGGAATAAGTGCCCATTTTCGGAAGGCGAATTTGCTCATAATAATAAGTAGAAGATGAACCCTTCTTATGTACATACATATGTGCATGTCCTACTTGAGAAGAGTGCCCCTCCCCACAGGTTGGGCAACAGAGCTTTTTTGTTTTTTTCGGATCGATCTCATAGGATTTACCATGCTTCTAAAACTGGTTTATTCTCAGAAAAATATCATTTTAAAAATTTTCTACTCATTGACCTTTATGCTTTATGATTCTGATAAATCCCAATCAAGGATAATAATCTGATAATGCTTTTTCCAATCTATAGTGTTCTCTAGCCAGAGCTTTTATCAGACATTGTTGCCTTTGACATTCCAGATCGCAGTCTGATCATGATCAGACATCCTCCTCCTCCAGAACTTTGATCAGAATTTTCTTAAAAGTATAAACAAGGCCAATTCTCAATCGGAGGATAATGCTTCTGATCTATGTATGTATTTTTGGTAAAATTCTTATCAAGCTCATCATTTAGCCTGTTTTTATTCTTTTTTTTTTACTTTAAAATAATAATTCAAGAAAAATAATTTAGGCATAATTCTACATGAAAATAAGGAAAATTTCACCTTCTCAATCCCGTCAAAAGTTAGTCATCATCATCAATTCGTTTTTCTTTTCCTTGCAAATAAACAGCCTTTTCTCTTCCTGGCACGGAATTCGCGCAAAGATCAAACAATCCATCCGATTTACTCCATTCAAAATGTGCATGTTTTCGTCCTAAAAATCCACCTTTAACCCTTTCCTCAATAAAATTTTGGTAATGCTTTGATTTTGGCCAAATCCGTATCAAATTTGAGGACATAAAATCGTAAAACAGCAACATTATACATAATGAAATTTCATGATCTTTATCACCATTATCTATCGAGATAATCGTTAAAAATCTGTAAAATAAATAATTAATTTAATATATGTATGGAGGAAAAAAGAATTTTGGGCAATTTTTTTCTTAATTAATCTCATAATGGTTTAGAATGAGTATTCAGGATATTTTTTTAATAGTCTTTTTTTAATAATTTTTTTTTAATAGTCTTAAAGAAGTTTTCATCGAGAAAATCCAATTAGAAAGAATGGCAGCAATCTCATTTTTGTATTTCGACGGACAAAAATGAACTCTCCCTGACCGGATCAAAGTGGATCCCTTCCCAACAAAATGTAACCAATTTGTACATTCGATCTGATCCAATTCATAAATTAAGTAATTCCAAAGAAAACAGAATACATTTTTGCAAATGTATTCCACATGTTAGTAGTATATTTAAAACTTTTTTATAAGAAAGAACAAAAATAATTTATTAGAAAAAAATTTATTCTAAAAAAGATGAACAATCATCTATTAAAAGAAGGGATCAATTTTATCTAATCGACTAAATTTCTAACTTAAATCCTTAGAATGACTCTTTTTTATCTTACATTGTTAGTGTATTCTAATAATGGATAGATAAGACTATTAAATATTTTTTAACGAATTATCAAAATATTAAGAATCAGAGCTCGGTGCTAAGACATTAAAAAACCGCCACATAGGTTATCCGGCGAAAAACTTTTTTTTAAGCTTACCAAGCCGAAATTATAATAATGTTTTGCAAAATTTAAGCTCTATATTTTGTTATCTTTAATTTTCAGAACAAAAATATCGAATTCGGCTCGAATTTCGAAAAAATAAAAATACTAGAACATAGAGAGACGACTTATTTGGATACGTTTTTTTCCAACCAACTAATTGACCTTTCGCGATTTTACACTTTTATTTCCGAGAAATTCTTATACTACAAAGGCCCATCCATGATCGATTTTCGCAAAACAAAAAAAAGTTTTAAAAGGTGAAATATCTTGAAAAGTGTCTTACTTAGTCCATCGAGATTAGTCACTCACTTTCAACAAATTTTTGTGATTGAAAATACACAAACAAAAAACACATAAAATTTTCCGTCGGTTCACATGATCCTTGCCAACAGACACATTAGTCACCCGCGTTTGATAGATTTCCGCAAGAAAACACAAAACTTGTTTTCTTGGGAAAACCCATTTACTATGTCCAATTGATCCTCTTTAAACCAAGGTTACGCTTATGTCAAATTGTGGTGATTGGAAAGGTCGAATCATTTCCGCAGTTCCATAAAAATTTATTCGGCAAAATTGATTTCAAAGTTTTAAACAAACTTTTTACTTACTCTAGTATTGTTTTTTCTACCCAAAAGTTAGCGGACGTGCTACAGTACCAATGAGCACTCTTTTTCTTTTTATGAGCACTCTTTTCGTTTTCTTCAACACTTTTTCATGAGCATTCTCTCGTTTCAACGAACACTTTCTTTCGTTTCAAATAAAAAATTCATTTCCAACTTTTGGGTAGAAAAAACAATACTACAGTATCATTTGTGGCACCATTTACAGGACTCGAATTAAATTTCGAAATTAAAAGGATGGGTTCAATTTTTTGTTGTTGTATTTCGCAAAAACGACGATTGCCAATTTTTCCGGATATAAAATATTCACGTCAAAATTTTAAAATTTAGGGGATTTTTTTCTAATTTTGGCGCATTTGATTGGGCATAAAGGAAATTGGTCGTTTCATAAGGTTTGGAACAAAATGTTTGAAAACCGAGTTTTTGGGACAAGATTATCAATAAATTATAAATAATTTTTGGATAGATTATTTTTTGGGGGTTTTCGTTGTTTATTTTAGATTAAATATTCATTTATTATTATTTTCCTAGAAATTTCGATGAATCAAAAATATGGAAAAATATTCCAAACTTAACTTACTTGTTAATTATTCAACTTTTGGGCCAAATTTTGGCTGAAAGTGATTTTGTTTTTCAACTTTTTGACCCAAAAATGGAGAAATCATCGATTTTCCATTCCATTTTGCTCCAAGTTGCCCCCTAATTTCGGTTGCTCAGCAACTTCCCACAACCACAACAACAAACATTTACCTTTATTTATTTCTCTTTGCACATCACAAATTGTCCTTCCAAGGCCAATTTTCTTGGGATGCTGATGGACACATCGGAACACACCAATTTGGCGCATAGTTTGCACCAAATCCCTGTAAAATTTTGTGTTTTGGCTCGTTTCAAGTTTAATATTTCACAATCAAACCGCTATTTTATCTTTTGCATTTTTATTT
This sequence comes from Rotylenchulus reniformis, assembly GCA_001026735.1. Taxonomy (NCBI): domain Eukaryota; kingdom Metazoa; phylum Nematoda; class Chromadorea; order Rhabditida; family Hoplolaimidae; genus Rotylenchulus; species Rotylenchulus reniformis. Next base: position 114,214 of record LDKF01000026.1, read on the forward strand.
TATTATATTGCGATGTTTTAAAGATCCCAAATAGGTATCTTAATTTATTAGATGACCTTCGAAATTTTTATTTTTTGGCACATAATTTTCCTCTTAAATTTTTAGATTATTCTTGGCGCTTTACATAGCCTATAATTATTTTTTGATTCCCTTTCCTCTCGAATTTCTTGATTTTATTTTAATATGTACGCTTTTAGTTTTCCAAATTCTTTAATTTACCTAATTTACGGCGCTTTTAACTCTAACTAATTGTAAGTATTTTATTATAGATAAATTTCTAAAAATAATTTGGGCGCAAATGGTTATCATTATCATTATCTTTTACTACTTCGTATTTCTGAAACAAATTTCACAATGTTTGAACTTACTATTAGCGATTTGGTAAAAATATTTTTAATCCAAAAATGGCACCCTTAGTAAGTTTCATGTAGTTGTTTAGACCAAGTTCCTCGAATCCTAATTTTTGCGATTACAAATTTTTAAGCGACAAATTTCCGTTTTGGGACCACATAACAAATTGGTTTTTATTAGATTTTTTAAATATTAGTAAATGAAAATTTTCTAAAACCCTATTTTATGTCGAAAGGTTCAACAATGCAATAAAAGAAAAATGAGTCATTTAACCCACTAACGCCCCTCCTTAGATCATGAAATAATTTTTAAAATGTTTAAAAATTTGATTTTTTAAAGACTTTCTCATGGTTAGACAAAACAATTAACGACACACAAAGAATCCCAAATGATCAAAGCCACTAAATTAATGATCATAAACCCCGGACAATCTCGCAGCCATTAATGGTTCCATTTTATTAGGGATCCAAAAAAAAGAAAATTGCCTTCTTCAATGACCTCTCTGATCAGTCCAACTTATTAGAAGAGGTCTTTGATCACAAAGTTCGAAAGCAACTTTATACCCTAAGAAATGCGCTTTTATTTAGACAATATTTTTCGGATCTTAATCAAACTTCGAACATACATGGAGAAAGTTTAAGTGGGTAATTTAATTTTTTTTGTCCTGGAAAAGTGATCTGAATTCCAACCCTCCAATAACTTTTAAATAAATTTATTTATGAATCATTTTTTTAATTTGCACAGAAAAAATTTGAACTTGCTATGAAAACTTTTTTGGCTCATCTTTTTTTTTGAAAATGAAGATAATCCTTAACACCTAATCTTTAGTCCAAACCAGGGTGGCGATCTCCAAACCACTAAAATGCGGCATTTGCTTATTTTCGGTCTAAAAAATGCGTCAAAAATGCGGCAATTTTGATGAAAAATGCGGCAAAAAACACGGCAGATTTATAAAATTAAAAAAAAGCAAAAAATTATCCAAAATTGTTTATTCCGCATATTTCTCACTACTTTTCACTGGAAACAAGACTGTTTGTTGAGCAATTTAATTTTCATCCGATTTGCATTCATTTGTCTTCAGATTCTTGACCACCGAAAAATTGACTCGCTAAAAAACAAAAATTTTGTTTTTACTTTGAAATATGTCTATTCGCGGGCCTACACTTTTTTACAAAAAAATTGTTTACGGGGGAGAAAGTACCGGCGGTTCCTATCGGGACCGCCGGAGAAAATTTGAGAATTTTCAGCCATTTCCTTAAGAAAATTGATTATTTTTAGGTCGTAAGAAGTGGCGCCGTAGAAAATTTCAAATATTTAGATCTTTTCTGAGGAAAAAATAGTCAACTTTTTTGAAGAAAATTGAAAGTATTGGGTACCGTTTTTTGGGAGAAAAATTTTGGGATTTGGGATCCTTTTCTTAAGAAAATTGGTTATTTTTTGATTAAATTTACAAAAAACCAAAAAATGCGGCAAAATGCGGCAAGGAACAAAAATGCGGAAAAAATGCGGCAGAAAGGCCAAAAATGCGGCAAATGCCGCAGAAATGCGGCAAAATCGCCACCCTGGTCCAAACCTCAAAAATATGGATCTTATTTGATTGATTTTTCTTCAAACTATACAAGGACTTCTAATTCTAACCAACCGATTTGGCGAAAAATACAAAAGTTCAGATCGAATTTATTTGGGTTTCGCTGAATAATATGGCCTTGACAGTCGGAAGGAATCGTTCCATTTTGCACTCTTCCGTCGATTTATTCACTTTCCCGATGGACGGGAATATCAGCGCAATTAAAAATTTCAGTGCAAAAAACCAGCAAATTATCTTAAATGACCCTAAAAAAATCCAAAAAATTCTAGAAGAAAATTTTAAACTAAATAATTTATAAGAAAATCCTTAAATCAGCCAAAACTTGAGTAACAATATGCTCCAAAAATAAAAGAATAGGAAATTCTCACTAAATTGTGAAAAATTCTAATTAAAATGCGAAAAATATAATTTTAAAACCTGAAAATGCAAAAACACTCCAAAAATCCTCAAAATTCGAGAAAACCCTTTAAAAACATACAATTTTCTCTAATTAAGATACAAGGTTCCTCTGATCACAAATCTCACAAATTTATTTGTATCAAATTTTGCTATTATTACAAACACAAAACTTGTTTAAACGAACTTATTGATGATGAGGATGAGGATGATTGTGGTGTAGGTGATCGTTCAAAATCGTCGCGCGAGAATTGCCACCCACTGATCAAATCGCCGGAGGCGCGAAAATTTTGATTGATCACACAGTCTGATCAGACTGATCAGAGGGGCCGATTGGTGGGGTCAATTCACATTTTGCTATTACCGATGTTCCCCAATTTTGGTAGTTCCAATTTAAAAATTGAAAAGATTATTAATATAAAGGATTTAAAAGGATTTTCTTATTTTAGATTACTTTTTTCTTTCAGGGCGACGGTTTTCTCGATTTTTGACTTTTATTTATTCATTTTTTCCACATGATTTTTGATGGATTTCTCTTCCTATCAGATATTTTTCATATTTTTAATAATTATGCCTATATAACTTTTGCAATTTTCCCCTGGGAATTTTGAGGAGTTTCCTGTGATTTTTATTTTCTTTAATTTCCATTTAATTTTTTTACTGTTTCTCTCTGACTCTTACCTTTTGCAGGGGATTTATTAATCTAATTAATCAAAATTGAGTCCAGGCTTTTGATAAATTTCAAATAAATACTGTTGCTATATAATGTGCTTTAAAAATCCCCTTTACAATAAAAAATATAATCCTGAAAACATTCAAATAATTATTCATAAAATGTACCATTTTCGCGGGTTTATTTTTTTACTTTATTTAAAATTTTCTCATCTATTTGCAAAAGGCTCCCTCCGATTTAAATAAAATAATCAGATTTCAAAACTGTTCCTTTATACTATGAAAGTTGCAAAAACCAAAAAAATTTCCAACGACCAATCCTAACCCTTCTTATACCTAATTCTATTTATTATCTCTAACTCTGCTTACATTTTATAATTTCTACTATTTTTTCTAAGTCAACCTCCTTACTTAGGCTTCTTTATATCAGATTTTCTATAGAACTAATTTGCTGTAAAATTTTCCGAAAACCAACCCTAACTAACCCCCCCCCCTTATATGTATGTATTACAGTTCCAAAACCAATCAATTTGCGTTCCGCCCCAGCGATTTCACACGGAATCGGGAATACAGAAAAAGGGCACCCATCCCTTCCCCTTCATCTCTGTCTTAATTTCTTAAAACCTGTTCCATTATGAATGAATTTGCCCAAAAATTTTGTTTTTTCAATTTTCCTCCGATTTTTTGGCCATTTTGGTGACGTGCAAAATGAAAAATGAAAATGAGAGATCAGCAGCATGGTCCATCATTAAATTGCTCTAAATAAATTAACTAATAATAAGCTAATAAATAGTGGCGATCTAATTAGATTTATAAATCAACCATTGATAGTATGGTAGTATTCGAATATTTTATCACGAGCATTTAATTTCTTTATTGAATGCATTTTAGACACTGAATATCCTGCATTCAACAATTTAATTTAAACCAGAAAATTTCGTAAATTTTAATTTTAAGCTTCACAAAAATGCATTTTTTGCCCATTTTTCTACTCATAATTCTTCCCATCCAAACTTCCCTCGGCTGTTTTTCACGCGGAGGCGGACAAAAACCCTCCGAAGGAAACCCCGAGGCCCAAGGACTGAAAGCTTTTCAGGTATTTTTTTTTTGAAATTTCGCACGATTTTTTCTGAAAAATACTAACTTTCAGACTCAAGATGATGCCCATGTGGAAGAATTGAATTCGGTCAATGACGTAGACTTCGAGAGCCATAATAATGTGCCAGCCGAGCAGGATCCTGATCTGGAACCTGAATTTTTGGCGGTTCGGCTTTTTTAAAAACCCATTTTTGTCATGAGTTTAATTGGAAAAAAACTATAGCGAATTTTATTTCATAGCTTGTATTTTGATTTGTGTGCTGGCTAATTGTAATGACAGTTTTTCCCAAATTTATTTGGTTTATAGGAATTTAATTTGATTTTTTAAAATTAATTTTAAAATCTTTTCCTCGGAAATTTTTCAGGAAATTTCCTGCTTAGGTGCGTTTTTATTATAACTGCTTTGTATTTATTATTTTTTTTTGTGTGAATTTTCCATTTTTTCAGGCCTATCTGAAAGAGTTTGGATACCTGAGAAAAGGAGACGACCTGAGCCAGGGCGTTAAGTATAAAAAATTATTTATTTTTTTAATTTTTTTTCTTGAGATTTCCAGAAACTTCCAAAAATTCCTGGGCCTCAATTCCACCGGAAAGGTGGACCTGCCGACCTTGCAGAAAATGTCCTGGAAACGATGTGCTAACACCGATGAGGGATTCATAGGTGCGGAAAAATTCATGAAAATATGAAAAATTATTTAAGAGTTTAATAATTTAAATGCCATCATTGAATCAAGAATAAAATATCCAACAAATCCACTAAATTCTTTTCAGAGGCTCCTCAGATCTGGGAACGGGACACCCTATTCTGGAACTTGAATTCGCCGCCGCCTCCACAGTTCACCATCAACGAAATGAAGTTGGATTTTTTAAAATCTAAATAGACTCTAAGCAATTTTTTGTTTTGATTCAAGCCTAAACCTCTCCTTTTTTATTGGATATTAGTTAGATTTTGAATACCTCCCAATTTTTCCATTTCTTAGGGAACTGATCAACCAGGCCTTCCGAGCCTGGGAGATCGTAATCGCCATGGACTTTCTGGAGACACAAGACCCGGACGCGGCACAGATCTTGTTCACCTTCAAGAGCCCCACCAACAACGCACCGAAAGAACAGAAAAACACGGAGAACAACAAATCCGCAAAAACAGGCATGGCAAAAACTTTATTGGATCTTGCTATGAAAAATAAACATAGTTTCATTATCAGTCAGAAAATCTTGGTAATATTTTCCTGAATACCAATTCAACTTGTTAAAATAATTTTCGTTATTTATAAATTTCAGGTTTGGCTGTGGCATCTGCAACCTCTCCCCAATTGTCTCACATTGTGATAAGCAACTCGGAACATTGGTCCACCTTCCAATTCCAAGAAGAGGTCCAAAATTTGGATTTGTATTTATGATTATTATTTTTTGAATTACAGGGCAAGTTGGACATTTTCATGGTAAGAATTTGAAAGATAATAATAAATTAATTTATTATTATTTTAAATCATTCTTAATAAAATTTTAACAGACAAGTAGCTAATTTCAATGTGTTCTAATAATTGATTTCTTATTTGATTTATTGGGTGTCATATGGTTTTTACCCATTGATTGCAAAAATCATAGATTTAATCATTGATTTAAAAAACAGATCCCAATGCTATCACTGTTTTTATTTTTTTGGTTGCTCCAATAAAACATCATTTTTATACTTGATTGGTGCCAAAAATCAGAGTGTTTTTAAATTGTTATTATGAAATCATAGATTATTTCATCGGTATTTGCCGATTTTTTAACAGATTTTCGATCACAAACAATGATTTATTTGTTTCGCTGATTTCAGGTGCTGATCCACCAGATCGGCCACGCCCTTGGCCTCAAGCACTCCGGCGACCATCACTCCGTGATGTTCCCGATGTTCGAACGTGCCATCGGGGAACAGTTGCCGGTGATCTCCAATGACGACGTGGAACGACTGAGGGCTTTGTACGGTAAGAAATTTCTCGATTTTCACCGCTTTTTTTGCACACAATGACACGGAAAATTAAGAAAATTTTTGTAGGGATTTTTAATTAAAAAGATAATTATTACTAATTTAATTAGTTGACCAAATCATTATGGAGTTAAATTTTTAGTCTTTGATGCACTTATGATAAAAATTGGGCGCTGATTAACGAGCTATGAATCATCGTGAATATGAAGCGAATCCCTCATTATTAGAAGGTTATAGGAAGAGTGAAGGAACAGAGAAAAAGAAGTCAGACAGCATTATATTTTGACACAACATGATCCGCGTCATAATCACAAAGGGCAAAAAAATAATTGAAACTTTATTCGATTTTTTGCGCTGATTATATTTAGTTGATTAATATATTATGGCATATATAAAATATAATGCTTTGCTTGCATATTTATTTTTTGCACAAAAAGCACAATTAAGCAAAAAAAGATCGTAAGGACTTTTTTTAAATTATCAGTCAAGATATTTTATGACAGAAATTATAACTAATATTAAATATGTTTTTATAAATTTTACCACATGAACATGCAGTGTTTTTGGTATTTTTACAATTCACCGCTTTTTAACGCCTTTTTGCATGTAAAAGGAAATAAAGGAAAATTTTTTTGGAAAAATATAAAGCAATAAACCATTTTTCAGCGATTTATCAATGAACTATTTAAAAATGTCAATAATGAATTTTCAAAAAATTCTAATAAAATGAAGATTAAAAGCCGTAATCTAAATTTTAGGCAGATTTTTAAGGATTTTTAGGAGAAAAATTGTTTTTTTTTAAATTTAGACCATAAATTTTTGCCCATTTACCATAACCCTTTTTCTAACCAGTCTTTCCGGACCAACCCAGTCAGTTTTTCCAACTAAAAATGCTTTTTTACTGTATTTTTAGCATTTCACTGGCCGAAAATGCCGGTTTTGGTCCTAAAAATGATATTGTTTTTTTTATTTTCGACTTTTCAGCACTTTTTGGCCAAGAAAACTCGGCCCCAAAAATGCGTGTGAAGCGGGAAAATGTGTTGTGTTGCACTTGTCCGGTGCCCCGCAAGGTTGTCTACCAGCCCCGGACCGTGGTGCCCATTGACAAGTACATGGAAATGCTCGGCAGAAAGGGCACTCCCCCGCCACCACCTCCTCCGCTTCCGATCACTCCTCCACCGATGGTTTTTCCAATGACCAGTGCGTCAAAAAAAATTTTCAAAGAAAAACTGAAAAGACCCAGTTCATCTAGAACATTAAATTACTTTTTGGAAACTTTTGAAATATATTTGAATCACTAAATTGGCTTTAAATCTTAACGGATAATTTTTATGCTTAACCCATTTAATTTTTAAATTACTCACAAGGGAACATTCCCTACTGTAAGCCGGAATTTGCATATTCGATTCCTGTCATTTTATAGAGCATCCACGCAAACCATGGGAAATTTAAATAATGAATTCCCTCGCAGCTAGAAATTAAAGTTATTTATTTTTTAAATTTTTTACAAACGGTCGTTCATCCACACGGATCATCCGCCCATCGATGGGTGGCATTGATCGTATAATAAGTAAAAACAATAATGTGATGTGCCTATTGGAACGGTTTAATATGAAATGCAAATATAAATTATTAAATAAGAACCAGAAATATCTCATTTGGTCTCATTTGGTNACCAAATGAGACCAAATGAGATATTTCTGGTTCTTATTTAATAATTTATATTTGCATTTCATATTAAACCGTTCCAATAGGCACATCACATTATTGTTTTTACTTATTATACGATCAATGCCACCCATCGATGGGCGGATGATCCGTGTGGATGAACGACCGTTTGTAAAAAATTTAAAAAATAAATAACTTTAATTTCTAGCTGCGAGGGAATTCATTATTTAAATTTCCCATGGTTTGCGTGGATGCTCTATAAAATGACAGGAATCGAATATGTATGCAAATTCCGGCTTACAGTAGGGAATGTTCCCTTGTCAGATCTTTTACGCTTCATTAAATTTTCATTTTTCTAAGCTCGACCTTTTCGAATCCAATTTTAGATCTGAAAATAGGGAATTAAACTCTGGAAGTCCCAGTGTGGGACCAACCGTTCACTGATTTTTTTAAATGAAAATCATGGAGTCCATTTGTAAAAAATTTTTTCAAAAAATTAAACCATTAAATAACCAATTTTTACACTAATTGTTTCTTTTGCAAAATTTCAAATGATTGGCTTAAATGCTTGGGATTATTGTGAAATTTTTGCACAACATGCTTTTGCACCGCAAGCACGTAGCAAAAACTCCAAAAAAGCACCATAACACATTGGAACTTTTATTATTTTATTTTATTTAATTAATTTTTAATGATGAAAATGCTATGAAAAGGGTGGAAAAAGACTCGAGAAATAAATAAAAAGATTAGGAAAAATGGAAAATCGCCATAAACATAACTAAAAAACCCCAATTTTCAAAAATTTGTTTTTAATTTTCAGAAGGCGATCAACGCGCGACTACACCGTCCATTCCCAGACCATTACCGACGGCATCGGCACCGCCCCAGCTTCCGCCCAACTTCGCGGCAGACATAGCGCCGATGCCGACTAAGCCGCAGGCGCAACAGCCGGAAGTGCCGAGAAAGGCGGAAAAGTGCCCGCACTCAATCACCACAGTGACCATGGGTAAGTGCCAACTCCAATTTTTTTCTATAAACCAAAAATCTAAATTTTCATCGTAAAATTTTCAGTGAATCCCGATACATTATTCGTGTTTAACGAGGGCCATGCTTGGCATTACTACCAAAATAAATTGGTCCGCGGACCCTACAAAATCAGCGAGGTGAGTTTTATGGACTAAAAATAAAATATTATGAATTTTTTTGCCCCCGAGGACTATTTTTGTAATTTTCAAAATTTTTTCTAAACTGTCGTTTTTGAAAATTTGCGATTTTCCAGTTTTTCCCCGATGGTCCCGATGTTGTTGATGTGGCATTCTCCTCAGGTCGATTGACGGTTTTGCTCAAATCTCGAATGTTGTTCGGCTACGAATTTGACCCCCAAACGGGCCAATTCACGTAAAATTTTCAATTAAAAAAAAGAAATTATATTTTGTTAAAAGGGTATTTTTAATAGTAAATGGTAATTAATAGATAGTAATTATTGTTATATTCAATTAAGAAAAGTTCTTCTTATAAAGTGATGGTTTAGGCAATTAATTCCAATTAAAAAAATAAATCACTATTTTCCTTTAAATAATTTTTAGGCGAGACCGACGATATCCTCGGGAACTGCATAGCCGGATCATCTTCTATCCTCAAGCTTCATTTCCGATCGCCAATGGCAGCATCATCTTGATCCAAGTCAAAAAGCTTTTTAGCTTATTCTATCGAAAAAAAATATTATTATTAAACTCTTCAGCAGAAGCAAAAATATTAAAAAAAATTTTAATTTATTAATTTTTATAGGATGATGTGTTCGCCACCTACAATGTGGAAAGCAACACGCCACACATGGTAAAATAAACAATAAAAATTCAAATTTGAACTTTCCCGCCACAGCTTGGCAGTGTGTCCGAGTTCTTCCCGGGTCTCCCGCAAGAGTTGCGTTCCGGCTTCCCCGCCAGTCGAGACTTTGCCACCTACTATATGCTCACCCAGGATTACGGTAGCAAAAACCAAAATATTGACAAAACTAACTAAAAAAAAATAGAGCCTTAACTCTATTTTTTTGATGCTAATCATTAATCACGGAAGTTTTTCATATAGAGATATTCGAGCGAATTTTCACATATTTAAGTTTTATGTCGAAACGAAATTTTATTCATTTTGAATTTTAAATTTCATATTCGGAGGGAAGGAGTTTGATGTTTTAAAATCTAAATTTTCAGGAAATTTTTTGCAAAATCTGAAAACATTTATTGACAAGAAAATTCACAATTTAATTTGTTTGATCAATTTTTTAGCATTTTTGTACGACGCACGCAGTGCAAGGTCCATCAGCTCACAGACCATCGGCCAGTTCCTGGGTTGTGACCCACCTCCAAAGGGCTCCGTGGTGAAAATTTTGTGAAAAAATCAAAAAATTTTCAATTTATTTTAAGACCCAACCTATGCCACAACCGATGTTTCCTCCGAAGCAATTGCGCCCAGATATCCCCTTTGAGAGGTATAAGAAAGATTTTCGTAGCACTATGAAACCCCGATTTGCTATATTTATTTTATTTTAGGCCACAACAAACTCAATTCGGCATGGGACCGTAAGTACTACAAAAAAAAATTCAACCAGATTTTTCATGGAAGCATTCCATGTCACAATGTTGGATCGAATTTATTTGAAATTCCAAAATTTGATTTTTGCATTTCATGGAATCGTTCTTTATGATGGTAGATCTTTTGGTTTTAAATTTCAAAAATATGACCTAATTTTCAAGAATTTATTTTCAGGCCTGGAGCACAACAGAATCCTCGATTTTTGCAGGCCCTACAAGGCAACTGAAGACTGCCAAATTTGCTTTTATTCTATTTGAACCGATGAATTAATTTTTTATATATTTTTTATTTGCAGCCAATACATTGCCACAAAATCAATCAAATAAAATTAGTTGACGGAATATAAATTGTAACCATTAAAACTTAAACATTTTATCTAAATTATTTTTAAAAATTGAACAAACCATTGATACAATAAGGAAGAATTTGTCTTTATACAATCCATATTGAATATAAAAATGATACAAGAATTTTGTCTAAAATGAGTAAAAAAAAATTACCGTACACGAGACAAGTGAAGGGTTGGGATCATGGGTGAAGGGGATCGATGAAATGGTAAAAAACAGTTAGCATTTTCAAGAATCGGCCGTGATCACTTCCTTGCCAGATCCTCCGATCAGCATGACTCGGGGTAGACCCTCCGTCAAGGCTTCGACCTATGAAAAAAATTATTAAAAAATTAATAAAATAATATTTGCGATTTTTTCATCAAATTATAAATTGACTTAGTTTTAAAAATGTATAAAGCTTAATTTTATGATTCAAAATAAAAATTAAAATGTGCCAAATTTGGCAAAATCCTCATGGAAAAATATTAAATCCCACTTACATATGACAGATAGTTCTCGACTAGGGACTGTATGGATTTCGGAGGTTTAGGCAGCGAGAGGAGCACCAGCTGGGATTCCGTGGAGTATTCCAGGATCACCTAGGAAATGTAAAATCAGAGTTATTTTTTTTGTATTTTTTACTTGGTTGATTCGTACTGCGGCATGCATTTTTTGGACCTGAAAATGATAAAAAAATAATTCGAATTTTATCCTATAATATAGATAAAAATTTCGTTAATTTTTTTTATTAAATTTCAATTGATTTTTGAGTCATAAATTGTTAAATTTGATTATTTACTTTCATGTCGTCGATATCCTTAATGCTGATCTGGTCCTGGCTGCTGATTGTATCATTGTTGTCTTCTTCTGAGAAGGTTTTTCTGGAAAAATAATGTTTTTTTTTGAAATTTCATAAGGTTATTATAAGATACTGTATAAAACTGGTCTCGATGACATTGGCCGGTGTGGATTTGAATCGTTCGTTGGGCACTCCAAGTTTGTAGGGGGAGCTGGGAAAATCGAAATTTTCATAATATTTCAATTAATTCATAAAGATATTCATTTCTAGGAAAATTATCTAAAAATCACCTTCTTCCGCTAGCGTATCGCGAATCCGGAGTGTAACCACCATTTGCTATGCCATTGGAGAGGCTAGACAAATTTTTCTGAAAATATTTTTAAATATTATTTAGTCTTTTAAAGCTTTAATTTTTCGATTTTTTGCACAAAACAGGCCTTCATCATTGTCCTGGTTCGTTGTTCCATGTTCAGCGTTTTCTGCACTGCATCGCTGTCCACATTCTCTGGGTCAAGCATGTTCACTATGAAAACCTTTACAAAATAACGAGAAAATTCATAAATTAATTTTTTCAGAGAAATTAAATACGGTAGCATCGATGCGCAACATGTAAATGTGACGTTGTAGACGGTGCTTCATCTCCTCGTTTTGTTCCTCCGCCTGGGCAATCACATAAATTCTATAAAATATTTGTAAATAATAAATTCTAAAATTAATTTTTACAAAATTCGTTCGATATAGAAATTTAACAATAATTTTTAAGCCAGGACCTGAGTTTGCAACCCTTCCACACTTTGTGCTGTTGCAACAAATAAGCGATCAGCATGAGAATGCCTCCATCCTGTATAATCCACCTAAAAAGTAGCAAAATTCAATTTAATGTAAAAGTAATTGGAGTGTCGAATATATGGGAAAAGCCAAAAAAGAATTTTCCTAGACACTTAGATATCAGGATTAATTTTAAAAAACCAACCAAATATCAATATATCCCCGGAGGCGGTCGTTGGGACGCGGAAAATCTGTGATTCCTTTGACCACCACCATGCAGTTGTCGTTCTGGGCTCCGCAAGATAATTGTTCTGAAAAATATTTTGCAAACCCTATATATTCAATATTTTTAGCTTATCAACCCGCAAAAATGCGCTGCTCCGTGTGGTGGTCTTCGTTGTCGCCCATCCGTGGAAAATTCAAAAATACGGTATTCGGTCGAAGGCCTCCGATGCCGATGCTTTGGTACAACGCGGACACACAACCTTCCATCTAATAGGATGTCAAAAAATTTGGGAATCGGCAGATAACGATAAAAGTTGAAAATATATCGTCATTTATAGCCGGGATAAAACCCGATTTAAAAAAGTTTTTTGAATTTTCTTCATTGATATTACAAATTACCTAATTCATGTATTTGTATAATTTTTTTTTTATCGAAATTGTATTTTTTGGAGTTTATTTAATAATTTCCTGCCTGGCTTTCTGTGTACAACAATGCCTTGCCGAATCCCTTCAGCCGTGCCTGGCCCATGTCCTGTTGTACCCGATCTTTGATCTCCTCGGCCTTTTTACGATTCTCGACCAGATGGCTTCGAGTACTGGGGCATCGCACAAAGGCCACTGAAAAATTAAGAATTTTTACACGGTGTAATGTATTTTCATGGGTTTCCCGCTAAATTAATAAATCCGTATAATTCCCATGGAATAAATCTGCTATGAGTTTTAATGCAGTACGCATGATTTATTAGTGGACAGTGTTTAATATTACAAATGAATATGACATGTTTTGGGGTGTATATCCAACATACCACCGACCCAATTTTCAACAACTAACTAAATACCATCTAAAAAAAATTTTAGAACCAACTTTATGGAGTAAATATTGTAGTAAACGATTGAGCTAACAAAGAGCTATGGCTTAAATCCAAGTTTTAGAATTGCCAAATGATTAGAAAGTTATGGCCAAAATAATCACTTATGCCGGAATTGGCCAATATTTAGTTAGAGTGTGATAGTATAGTAGGTCGGTGATGGATTGAAGTGACCCGTTTTTTGGTCATAGATCATTTAGAAAAATGTAGATATTTATTATTTCTTTTATTAGCATTTTAACTAACCTGTGATGGCCAGGCCCTTGCCCGCCTTTAATTGGCCCGCCAAATTCAGCAAATTCAAAGAGCGCAAATCAATCATCTCCTTCGAATATTTCCCGTCCACCAGAATCAACAATTGTGGCCTGAATCGGCCAATTTTCATAAATTATTTCAAAAATGAAAGTTTACCGCCAATTTTTGGGGTGCGGATCCTTGTCTTCCACCTTCATCAAACTGTATTGGGCCGTTGTCAATGCTAATCCACGCAATCCGTCTCCCCACTCTTGCTTAGCTCTGAAAAATTTGCAATAATTAAAATTTAACTTTAATTCCGATTTTTGCATTTATTAGGTTTTTTCCATTTTTTTTAAATTTTTTCTGACCCCTTCCACTCCACATATTTATAAATGGCCAGGGTGAGCACACATGCGATCATCGCGTAGTACCTAATGGGGAAAAAACAAAATTTTGAGAAAATCGCCCAAATTTTCACCAGCATGAAGCGAACATGATGAAAAAGCAGAGAAAAGCACCGGCAAGGGACAGAGACCTAATTTTTGAAGTTTAATTTGGCAAAATAATTTCAATTTAGCTTTTGCAACATTTTTTAATTTTTAATTTTCATTATTCTTAGAAGGTAATTATTTGTAAATAAATTCAAAAAATACCAATGATAGTATTTGAATCGGGGCCTCCAATTGGGTGCACCCAGCAGAGAATGCAGAGCGCAAACGACGTTGACAAAGGCATAACACATTAGGAAGAAGAAGTCCAACACCTCCGCAATGGCGTCCACCGCACCTGTGATTAAGTTGTTTATTTATTTGGTTTTTATCACACCTAAAAATTTTATGAATTCAAAAATTCTAAAGAAAATTTGGATTTAATCGTAATCGACAAAAAAATTATAAATCAATATTTCGGCAATTTTTAAACAAGTATTAAAATAAAAACCTAGCAAAATGGCAAGCTCCGCGATGAATGTGGTGATCAGAAGGCCCAAGAAGGGTTCGTTGTTTTTGGTGACCCGCGCAAAAGGGGCCAGAATCGGGATCACGTTGTCCTTGGCGATCGATTGCAATAGCCGTGGAGCACCTGTTTCGTAATAATAAATTTAATAAAATTTGAAAAATTAATAATTTGGGAAAATTACTCACTGCATAAGCATTGAAGGGCAGCCCCGAAGGTGGATAAAAATGATCCGATGATCACCACCCATGGAGAGGGCCAGGACAGTGATGCCACCACCAAACTCCCGTCCAAACTTTTGCCGTTTTTATCGCGCAGCACGGGACTGAAGAGAATATAATTTTGAGGCTAATTTATAAATATATTATATTTTAATAGTATAGGGCAGACTCGACGAAAATTTTACCCAATAATGGATGCTCCAAATAGAATGGCCAAGGCATAATAAATGGCTGAGGTTGTCAGGGTGGCGGCAATAGTGCCTGATGGAATGCTGCGTTGTGGATCACGAAGATCGCCTGAACCAATAAATTGGTTCTAAGTAATTTAATTTACAGTAAAATACTGCCAGCAGAATTTTTTTTATATATTTTTTAAATTTTTTAAAAATAATTTATTCTCTTGAATGCTAGTATTTTTCGAATATTTTTTTTGAATATAAGTTTAATTGACTTATCTATGAAATAAATTATTATTTAATTCATTCTCTTACCGCTCATATTAGTGCCCGTCATAATCCCTAAAATTCGAAAAATTATGTATTTTTCCTAATTATTTGAATTTTTACAGACCAGTCACGGCCGGGAAATATATGGCCATAAGCAGGAAGAATGATGTG
Organism: Rotylenchulus reniformis; assembly: GCA_001026735.1. Lineage (NCBI taxonomy): Eukaryota > Metazoa > Nematoda > Chromadorea > Rhabditida > Hoplolaimidae > Rotylenchulus > Rotylenchulus reniformis. The sequence continues at coordinate 129,573 of LDKF01000026.1, forward strand.
GCAACGTCTTGGTAAACTTCGCGCGTTTTATCCGCGTAGCGATCCCGCACAATGGCTTGTCCCTCCTTGAAAATTAAAAAATTTAGGACTCATGAATTTCAGTAGAATATGATGTTTCTCACCTCCATGTACTTGGGGTTCATGTTCTCGCGCATTATGTCCGAACTGAAGCCCGGAAAGGCGTTTATGCACCGCAAACTTCCCCCGGTATAGGTCTGGCACACTTCGGTGCTCACATTGCCCTCACAAAATTCGTCGGCAATTCTATTTAAATTTATGTAAAAAAGTTATAACTGACTGTATTAGCTAAAAAAATTAAATGTGATGAAAAATCCAATGAACAGTTTATAACTATTTTTTAATTAAATAATAGGAAAATTTTAAGCTGAAAAATGCATAATTTCCCCCATTAAAACAAATTTTAGACCAAAAAATTTCATTAGAAATAGGAATAAAATAGATTTGAAATTGAAAACTTTAGCTTACTCGTCCCGCTTGCGACAGTAGAGGCAAATGTTTTCGATGCTCACATTATGAGGTATGTTCAGCACGCGCGAGTTCAGCAGATGGTCCTCCAACATGCACACACTAAAAAAAAATCAAAAATATATACTTCTGAAAAGCACAGAAAAATCCATATAAATAATCAAATTTTTAAAAGCAAAAATTAAATTAATCAAGGCAAAATAAATAGACCAATTTTATTAATTTTAGAAAACAAAATTAAAATCCATAAAATAATAAAGAAAATTTCTAAAGTGATAGATCTAATAAGAAAAATTTCATTTTATTTATAAGATTATGAAAAATGAAAAATACGGAAAATGAAAAATACGAAGTTTACCAAATACAGTGATTTAAAAATTGGAATTTATATTTTTGGCTAGCTCTAAAAATTGTTAAAATAAATTTTTTTTGACGTACTGTTGCCCATCTCCGGCCACGGCCTTCTCGATGCCTCCGGCGAAGCAGGCCAGAATGGACAAGATCACACAGAACAGAGACACCGGGGCCAGAAGCTGGACAAACTTGACGCCTAACGCAACGATGACGCACTCGATGAGGAGCAGAAGGGTACCGTAGATACGGTAGTTCTGAAGGGGATGGGAGTACGGTAGAAAACTGCAAATTGTTATGTAGAAAGAGGCCAAAATGGAGATATAGAATACAAAAAATTCTGAGTTTTCTTAAAAGACTTACATGAGACATCATTCCGAACATGCTGGTCTAAAAGAAATTTCATATGATTTTGCATTTTTTTTATTCTGCTAATATTTTCTCACATCTGAGTGCACAGCTTCACCTCCGATGGTCAATTCTGGTCTAATGTAGAGCAGAAAAACTTCCACGCCTCCGACCTGAATTTATATATTTTGCGGAAATTTTTTTAAAAAGTAAGCACAATATCAAGGGTATATTTGAGTTTTTTGCTCCAAAAAATGCAACGAGATTTTTAGAAAAAAATTAAAAAATAAAAATTTCAGTAAATCTGTTATTTTCAATAAGATTTTTTGTATAAAATATTAGAGAAAAGTTTTTTTACCAAGTACATGGAGGTGGCCACCGTATTGGCCAAATAGAACAGAATGCCAACCGCGGAACCAAATTCGGCACCCAAATTGCGCGAAATCATGAAATACGCACCGCCACTCTCCACGACGCCCTGTGAAAAAATGAAGGATTAGAAAAGACTTAAGCTAGGTTTTTAAAATTATAATGAAAATATTTTCATGGGCAATCATAACATCGGTTTTTCAAAGGAATTTTTCTGAATTTTTTCCATGAGCTTCTGTTAGAATTTTTTTTCGTAACGAAAATTTCGCCAAAAAACGAACATTTGTGGCGACTGCAGATAGTGATATGCTGGTTAGCAATGTGCAGGCACAGCACAACAGCAACAGCAGCATGGTGTGCCAAACGCCGGCGATACCGACCACCTGAAAAATTTTTGCGCATTCTTTAAAATTATCATCTTACATATACAATATTAAATAAGTAATATGACATTTATTCATACATTAACAAAATATGGTAATTAAGTGATTGAAAAATTTTATTGATGGATAAATAGTGCAAGAAACATGTAGAAAAACATTGGCCAATTACTCAAAAATGCAATCGGGAAAAAAATATCAAAAAGCTGACAATTTTCGGCGAATTCATAAAATAAAAAAAACTTTAGCCCAATCTTCCCATAGAAATCTGGATACAGAGTATGGGGAGCTTGATTTTTTACTCTGGATAAATTCATTTTTTAGGATTTAGGGATGTAATAATGAAACGCGAAATCAGCTCCAAAATTTTTATTTTCCCCTACCCAAAACAGTCGAATGAACATGGTGACGCCGAGGATGTGCTGGATTGTGGGCTAAAAAAATAAAATTATTCTTTTGTATCATTTTTTAAAATTCCATTTTTGAAAACCAACCAAGTACACGCCGAACATGACGCCCAGGTTGGCCTTCTTCTTGGCACTGGTGGCCCGTTCCTTAGGACCAGGCGTGGTGTAGGCCGAGATGAAGGAGTAGCCTGGAAAATTTGGAAAAATGAGCTAAAATTTAAAAAAGGCTAAAGAAATTTTAAAATATAAAAAGAATTTCCACAAAAAATTCCAACAATACCTCCGGCAGCCATAGAAATGTCGTCCTCGTCCTCATCCTTGAAAAGTGCCAGGCCGCCCAAGCTGGAAGTGAACTTGTGCTGGATGCTCTTCTTCCGATGGTGAACACTGTGAAAATGTGGAAAAATAATAAATTGAATATTCGATTTTTGAAAAAAAAATTCTGTTTTTATTTACTATTTTACATCCAAAATTCAAATTTTAATAAAAAATTATAAAATTTTTTCTAACTGTTTTCATCAATTTTCTTTTGCATTTCTTTTCTAAATAAAATTCCATTTTAAAATGAAATTTGGTTTTCCGATTTTTGTCCATTTTCATTCAATTTATACTTTTAAGTGGCTCAACCTTATTAATTTCAAATGTTCCATCCCGCAATTTTTTGCTATTGATGCTCCTGATTTCAAATTCATATTTTCGCGCCATTTTATTTTCAGAATTTCGCTTCAAAACCCACTCCTTTTCCTGCGTTTGTTGTGCCTCTTCGCCTTCGTCCGCGATGGATTCCAACCGTGCGGCGGCCCCTTTGATCACTTTCAACGTGTCCGGGTTGATCTGTTGGGCCGTCGAGAAGCGGCGTTTGCGTTCCTCCATTATGTTGCGAACTTTCTAAAAATCGAAAATTCAAAAAATCCTATAGTTTCGCCGTAGCGCTATGATATAATAATTCCTAAAAAATAATCCTCACTGGCCACCACTCAACTAAATACCATCTAAAGTTTTTATTTACCTATGGCTTGAGTCGCAACCTAGTGGTTAGAAAAGATTGGCCTAGTGGTTAGAAAGTTATGGCCAAAATAATCACACGTGCCGGAATTGGCCAATACAACTGACTATTTTGGCCATACTTTCTGAACAATGAGCCAATTTTAAGAAAGATGGACTTAAACCTTAGATCTTTGGTAGCTCTATCGTTTGATATAGAGAACACACCATAAAGTTGTTTCTAAAAAAATAGAAGGTATTTAGTTGAGTAGGGATAGATTAGGTCGGTGATAGATTGAGGGAGACTCCCCCACAAAACAGAAGCAGGTTCGTATTCTGATCCTGGTGCAGTTTTAGGAATTTGTTGGAGTTATTGTTTTCAAAAATGTAAGAAATATTTTTAAAAATATTAAAAAATATATTTTCATCATTTTTGGATAGGACAAATTATTATGGTGCATTGATTTATCATATGGTATACAGCACAAGGTTTTTCAACGAGTATCCATAAGTCAAAAGGAAAATTATATGAAGCGAATGATTTTCTCTTCTATCTTATATTGTCTTTTCGCGGCGAGATAAAAAAGTAAAAGTGAGATATAACATTGATAGACACTATAAATTCGGTCAGAGAAGGTTCTTATGGATACCCAAATAAATTCCTCGATCTATACTTATTCAAATCCAGTGGATTTCAGATATTATTAAGTTAGTAAATAGTTAAAAATATTTTTGATAAAAATTTTTATTAACAAATTATACGATTATATACGAACTATGGTTTATTACGATTTTAATATTTTTATTTTCATATAGAGTTTATCAAATTTTAACGATTAATCTGTGGAATTTGTATTAAATAATAAAATATATATAACATAAAAAATAATCGGAAATTCAAGCTTAAATTTTTTTTTTATCAGAATATGAAAAAAANAAAAAAATCCTATATGAAAAAACATGGCGAAAATCATTGAAAAGTAAAATGTTAAAAAATTTTGACTCAAAATCTACTATAAAAATCAAAAAATTATTCAAAGAGGATAAAAAACGGCGGATGATGAATATTTTGGTGATCAATGGAGTGTTAAATTGCCCTATAGAGCGATTTTCCCGCCGGATATTTGTGTTGAGGGGAAGGGTGAGAATGGGCAATTAAATTTTCGACAGATCCGCCAAATCCGACGAAAAATCCCATCAAAATGAGTGAAAATTTCAGAAAAATTGGTGATGAGGATAATCGGAAGTGAAATGTCTGAAAAGTGATCCGTGAATCATCTTTCGAGAAAAATGTTTTAATTTAAATGTTTTTAGATGACTGGAATTTTTTTATTAGTGTGACTTTTTTAATGAACTGGCAATATTTTGCTGTTGCAAGTGACGCAGTTCCAATTAAAAAGGGAATCAAAGATGACAATTTTAGTGTCATGCGGAATTGGTGGACTGATGAAAAAGAATTAGGAAAAATGTTTAAGAAAATCAATTTAGAAGTTAGTAAAGATTCGAAAAATTTTTATAGTTTATTATTTTTATGAAGCTAGATTGGTTAAAATTCTGGCAAAATAATTAATTAAGCTATTTTTAGGAATATTTTTCCAGAGGATAAGATGGCTTAGGAAGAAAATACACACGATAAAAAATAAAATTTGTGGAAAAAGTATGAAATTTTATGGAACTTCTTGAGATGTGGGAGGGCAGAGAAATCGAAGATCAGAAATTGAATGAATTTATATTTTTGGAAAGATACATATAGCGATTTAACACTCCTTTTTAATATGATAAAAATAGAACACTCCTTTTTAATATGATAATTATAATATATCGCTTTAAGAAGAGCTCCTTGTATTAGAACTCTTATATTTGTCGATACATCCAGAGCAAATAAAAAGAATAATAAATTTTGAAATTGAAACAAAATTATTTATAAAAACAAGCGAATCATCGCCACATACATCATTTACTATGTCTTGCAACAAGTGTACATAATTTCGGAAAATATTACATTTTTGGGACAAAAGGACAGAGAAAGGCAGATATTAAAATAAAAACAAAAAAGGTATGTAATAAAAAATGCAATTATTGGTTTTGGAGGGGTTCTTATATTAAACCGGCCACTTAAATTTTTCAAATTCCTTCCAGGATGTTCCTTATATTATGGAGGCTCCTTATTCACATTAGAAGAATATATACAGTACCATGGATAATGTCATAGTTAACACAGTAGCTATGGCATTGTGACATGGTTGATCCCACAGTATTACCTTGACCACCGACTTGGGTTTGGGGATCTTTGTGCCTCTAATGTTGTCTTTGGAGCCGACTTGGACAACATTGCCCATCTTCTCGTCAGACGGATGGAATTAAATTTATATTTTTGGAAATTCGTTTTTGGCCGTCACAAATTGAAGCGAATTTTTGGGTTTGGCGCCTTTTTTGAATTGGATAAGCCGATTTCTGATCGATCCCGGCGATGTTTGGCCAACAAATCAACGAATGAAGATGAGGAGGAGGACGACGATTATTCTGGATTCTCTTGCAACCAACAAAAAATGACGGACTGGGACCGGCGGACCCCTCTCGAGGACGTAAAGCCGATTAGCCGGTTGCGCACCAAAGAAAAAAAGTGATCGGAGATCACGCAATAAAGCTTCTTGAGATGAGGGAGAACCGAGAGATCGAAGGGGCACAGAACACGGGAAAAGCCAATTTATTGCGGATTTATATAAAAAAATTATAGAAATGGATAGAGTAAACCAAATTTGTTTTAAAAGAATAAAATATTAGGAATAAATTTAAAAGTCTCGAAATGTACATTGTTTCTAGCTCATTACTTATATAATGTAAGTAATGGGCTAGAAACAGGCTATGATACCGTATTTTTTGATATAACAATTAAACTTTTGCAGGTCTTTATAGCGATCATGATAATGATCATAAATTTTTTCCATACCAAATCTCCTAAAGAAAAACGGTTTTTAAAAATAGTAACGGCAACTAATCCGTTTTACATATAACATTTTTGTTCCAGGCCAATTCACAGAATAGACACTGGACTTATAATTATTAAGAAATAATTTAGAAAATAATGCAAATTAAATACAATAATTAGAATAAATATTGCAGCGGGCTTTAGTCTTTGGGAGATAAAAATTTGGTCTTGGTCTTTAGAAAATCCAATTTTGTTTACGGACATCTGACACCTCCATTGTGCACGGCTGAAATTGTCGGGTTTGGCCAAAATGGGAGGAGATGGATGGTTTTGGCCAAAAGACAATGAAAGAATGGATTTCTCGCCAAATGAAAAATCCGACGAATTTTTTGGAGGCCAAAAGCCTTTACGCTTCACCTCCTCCGGTGATGCGTGAAATTTGAAGTATGAAGTAGAAAAAAGACAATAAAACAAAGGGTCTAAAAGTTCAAAGTCCTAAAGTCTAAATTCTTAAGAAATTTTAGCGGAAGACTATTAGGACCAAAGAGAGAGAAAACTCGATGGGTTTTTTAAAAAATTATAGAGTACAAATTTTTGAGGCTTATTAGATAATCAAATTTGGGTTAAAGTAGTTCACCAATATATATCTATCTAAAAATCCTGAATCCAGGATTTTTTGATCCAATTCAAATAAGCGACGAATGTTGTAATTTATTATTAGTCCATAGTTTATAACCAAGTTAATCTTTCAGGGTAAGATAGAGCAAAGTAAATAAATTAAATAAGAATGTCCCGAAAAGTTCTAAATGATCAAAAAATGAAAAAAATTGCAACCTACTCACATTACTAACTGGCGAATCGGTGATCAAAGGCTCCAGAGTTGAAGTAGACTCTATAGCAGAGGGTTGGTTGATTCTCGAATATTTTTTTGGTCTAAGTTTTTCAAATGTGCCCCTTAACAAAAAATTTCGTTACAGTTTCTTCGTTTGAACCCATAAACTATGCGTTTTGTTTGCATTGATCTCGACAATGTCCCACTCGGGTTCCAATTCTCTCAACAAGCTGCTATGATCACTATATGAGCTTAACTGATCAGTGATCAAGAGGCTTTAAAGGAACCGGTACAGTGCCATGTTGAAGTGTTTACATGACTCTGACAATCGGGAGGAGTTCAATTTTTTGCAAATTATAAGAGTTTTTCGGGACAAAATTGAAGAGATAGAGGATCCGGAAGTTTTTCGGTGAATAAATATTCAACGACCATAAAGGTCTGTCCGAATGAATTATTAAAAAATTTTGGTTGGGTATACAATTGATAAAATTGGCATAAAATAATATCAGGAATTCTTTTTTTTTTGTATTTTTGGACAACTTAAATTTAGTTTGTACGACCAAGCAATACTGATTCTTGGCAGGAATATCAGATCTAATTTTTTAAATTTTATTAAGTTAAACGCTATAGAATTTATAGATTTTTGAATGGATTTTTTTACTTGCAAAATCATTAACAAATTAGTTAAGTGGAAGTTATAGGGGAAAGATCCAAATTTATAATTAAAATGAGCAATATTGGACCCGGAAGAACTCTTGGGTACTTGAATTAGTAACAAAAAATTTATTTATACACACTCAAGTGATTATTGTGCAACGTGCAAATTGAGGAGAAGTACCGAATTTTTGAGCTCAGCGAACCTTGGTTAGAAGGAACAATAAATCAGAGCTAGCGGATTTTCAAAAGATCGTGCCAGGGATGGGGTCAATAAACAACGAAAAAAAAACAAAAGTTTCAAGGCTTGTAAATCCAGAAACAATTCATCCCTGAAATTTTAAAGGCATGGTGAAAGGAAATTCAAAATTGAGGATACAGATTTTATGCGGATTTTGGGATTGTGTTGTAATAAAAAAAATTTGCCTGATATTCTGCATTTAAACAAAATAAACAATGATTGTTCTTGATTTCCTTAAATTGAATTTTTAAGGCGAAATGAGCATTTCGATGAGCCATCATCATTAGCCTCGTGATCGAAGCGGAATTTTAGCCAATTCATCGACAACCAAAGGTTGAAATAGAAAGATGATCCATCTCATCAAATGATTTAATTGTTTTTATGTTTTTAGAATTTCACAATAGAATTTCACTGATTTGGAGGTGTAACCTTGGGAAATTTGTTGAGTCGATTGATACATAGAATTTTTGTAATTGTTTTTCGAAAAAAAATCATAAGAAAAATTAATTTTGTTCCCATTTTGGTTATCTTTAATAATTTGGGGTTAATAGATATAGCAAAAGATTGACAAATCATTAGATCATTACTCTCGAGATTATTGGACAGATCTGCTAACAAATGAGAGTCGAAGAGCTGAAAATGAAATTTTCAATCAAATAAAAATGAAAAAAAATCAAAAAATATCCTCATAAGAATAAAAATAGCTGAAAAATGAATTTATGTATAATTATTCACTCATCAAATGATTTAAAATTTTAGCAAAACTAGAACTGTAGAAAAGTAGAGACCATATCAGCAGGGTTCCCTAAAATTTTTCCAGCTGGATGGTTTTTTCTAAGCTACTTAACCAGATTTGGTTTTCTCTATATTTTGGTTTATGAAAATTTTGGGACCCTAGTGAACTATTTAGAGAACTATAATAAGAATCTAAAGCTAAAGTTTCGATCATCAACTCATTAAAAATTAAAGAATACTTATGTACATTAATGGAAAAATTTTGAAACAAACCTTTAAAATTTATTTAACAATTTTAGATCATATCCCCAGAAACTGGTTGTTGGCCCGTGTAATTTGGGCTCATCCTTTTTCCAATTTTTTCTGTACCATTTATAGAGTCCAAATAATATGTAGGGATCCCCCGAATGATCGATCGATTGTGCGCAAAAATTGTGCAACAGCCCATGAGGAGGACCAAACACAAATAAATCTTTACATTTTTTTTGTATTATCCGACATTTTCTTGCATGTGACCAATCTCTGGAGAATGTTTTGGTCGGTTTTCGGCTGTTGAAATTGCTTCTTGTTTTTTTGATTTACGGCCATAACGCAGTTCAAAAGAAAACCTAAAGAAAATATTTAATAAATCAGCTACAAAACGAGCCTACTCTCATCTGGTCAAAATACTGTGAATTTAGCCAAATATTTATTTTGGCCATAACTTTTCACAATGGTCCAATTCGAGCCTACTTAGGCACATTTTCTAGCTTTACCACTAAACACATTTGTCTAGCTTTGGTTTGAACCGAGTTATAGCGAGAGCGGCAAATGTCGTATCTTTTTCAATATTCAGCTTAAATCCGATATCGAATTCATCAAAATTTTATATATGGTCCTTCAAAAAAAGTAATGTTAAATTTGTCCTTTTTATTATTTTCATATTTAAGACACATTTTGAAGGTCAGCTTCTCTAAAAACCGTTCGCGACATTTTTAGAGGATCTTTCACCCAAGTCACCAAAATTAATTCGATTTTTTGCCGCGTTCTCTGTGAATTTTATGGGCAAAATATTTCCGATCCCCTCTCATCCCCAAACTGATCAGATTCACCGAATGATTGATTAATTGACTCCTCCGATCACACCGATCGCCACAGACGGGTCCCCACCATCGTCTCTGTGTCCTTCGACCCCTCCAATAATATTTTTGCTCAAATAATGTAATAAAAAAGGAATTTCCATCGATCATCCAACCCTCCCTCCGAACGGCAAAAATTCGTTCAATCTGTAAGTCGATTTTTTGGGGTTTAAGGATCATAAATTCTTCAGGCTAGGGATACAACGAAAATAATCTTCTAGTTTCTCGTTTATGGCAATTAACTCATCAGAAAATGTATTCATTATTTTAGCCAAAGTATATATTGACTGTTTAAAAATTATACTACCTAAATAAATACCATTTTCGCCAAAATTTCGATAAAAAATCCATTAAAACAAGAAAATACCACTTTTTGGGAAGTTTAAATCTTATAAAGCCTATTTTGAAGCTTTACACCCGAATAGGGCTGGCTTACTCATTAATTTTTTTTTTGCTTCAATTGAAATCGCAGGCTCACCAGAAAAATTAAAAAAATTCATGTAAATTTGATTTTCATTCTTTGCAATTTTTGAAGGATGATTTGATTATAAATTTTGAATTTTATAGAGGCCAAAATGCATTTACACGGAAGAATTCACTTAATTTGGCATACACTAGAACAGAGATGGTATCTGTGATACCAATCTTTAAAAATTGAAATGTGTCCTTTTTTTAAAGATTTGTCCTTTTTTGGACTAAGGGTGTCCTTCTGTCCTTTATTTTTGAATTTTAAAAAATTTTATCCAAAAAATGACCAAATTTCTTAAGAAAAAGGACTAAATTTTCAAAATTTTCTTCGGCGGCCCCTATCGGGACCGCCGGCACACCAAACAGTTGATAATTTTTTTTTGGATACTTATGAAGACGAATTTGGAGGAATTAAGACAGGTAAAAAAGGGTGAAATTACGCATTATTTTAAATGTAAAGACAACAATGAAATAGTTGGTGGGAAAAATCGTACATAACATTGATTATTACTTCAAATTTTTCATTTTTAAAAATGTCCTTTATTCTGAGGATTTTCCCCAGTGAAATCCTTTATTTTCGCTCTTGCTGTCCTTTTTTCTGAAAATTTTCGATACCATCTCTGCACTAGAAGCTTTAGCCTTATTAGTTTCAGCTGAATAAAATTTTATTGGTTCATGTGCTTTTATTTTATATTTTGCTTAGGTAAAGAAATTCAGGCCTACTGTATAATAATTAGTTATTAATTCTGCTATATTAAGTATAATTTAGTCACAGATAGTAATAATATTTCATGAATATTTCGTTCATAATTGTCTGATTAAAAATTAATTTATGTGATAAATAAAATTTAAAACGTTGTTCTTTTTTATTAGCAGAGCCTTTTTAGAAGTTTAGAAAATGAAGAATAAGTAATTCATTTAAATAAGCCTAAAGTGTGACAATTTATCTAAGTATTTTTAATTTTTAAGTTTAAAAATTAAATGGACTACTAGGTAAATGGATTTTGAACTTTGAATCAATCCTACGGACTTTCATTTTTCAGAATTTTTTACAACGAAAATGCTCGCCAAATCTGTGGCTCAAACAATCGCTGTGATAATATTTTGCACAATTTTGAATGTCGAAGGGGCCAAGAAGCCCAAATCGGTGTGTGTGGACGGCAAGCACAACTTCGTCGAGGGCCGATCGGACCCGAGAAGTCCAATTTTGGGTTTAAAAAAATAAAAATAATAATTTTTCCTTGCTTTTTAGGCCCAGGTTAAATAATTTTTAGAATATAAAAAATACATAAAAATTCCTTTTTTTTGAAATAATTAAGTACACATAAATTCCTAAATTTTATTTTTTAGAGGGCTTTCCGGTGGTGATCAAGTATCTTCGAGGCAATGTTTACTCCTCCGATCACAAGCCAACCTGCTACCAAAACCGGCCTACCGTACTCCTACCTGGAATTTCCAAATTATTTTCAGGCAAAATTTTACATATCACTTTGCAAAAATTTCGAATAGTTCTTTTTATCCCTTCACTAAAAAAATAAATTTCACACTCTATTTAAAAACGGAGATTTTTTTGCAATTTTTTGTCCATTTTTTCGATTAATATCGAGCTTTGAATCGAAATAATCTCTTTTAGTATGTTGATTTAAGAACTCAAAAATTCTAAAAAATATTCTAAATTTATTGTAAAAAAATGATTTTTCCCCTTAAGGCGAAATGACAGTTCCGCCGAACAGCTATGACCTGGTCAAGTCTGGTAACATGAGGATGACCATTCGGAACCCAAACTTCGACAAACCTCTGTGCTTGAACGGGTCCAGCCAGTACTTGGCCCTGCCCGACATGTTTTGGTTCATAAATTTTTTTTTCGAAATTTTATAATAAAATTCATTTTCCACTTTTTTTCTTTCGGATGGATAAGTTTGTATACAGTTACAAAAACTTGTAAAAAGCAAAATAATATTATTTGGAATTCAGCAATTTGGTGCTCTGCGATTTCATCGGTCGGGATCTTTGTGAATTTCTGCAAAAACCGGGCACCCACACAATCCGCGAGATGGAGCAAAAACTCGGCTTCAACTCCACACTGATCATTCCCGAGGCGCCAAGTGTGCTTGGCATTTCGTTGTTGGACATTTTCGCGGTAATTTGAACTTGGTGAAAGGAGATCAATAAGAGATGTCAGAGTACAGTATTCATAAGAAATTGAACAAAAAATCCTTTTCATAAAATTGAAAAATTGAATTTTAGGGTGAATTCAGTTTCGGCTTTTCCATCGAAACTGAGGGCAAGACCATCCTGGAGCTGGACATCCCCAGCAATATGCAATACATTCCCATCGGTATGGAGGACGAGGATGAGGAGGAGGAAAAGTGATCTGCAAAAATATTGACATCAATTAATTCACATAATGATCAATTATATGGGTTGTAGATACATATTTGATTCTTTCCAGACACCCCGCATGGGGAGAGAATCCCCGACCCAAAAACCGAAGTTTTGAAATCCTTCTTTGCAGGAATTCTCGAAGCGATTTTTTTTAGTTATTTTGTACCTTATTAATCATTTTCTTCTTCGCATTGAAAAATGCAAAACAGACGAGGAGATAGCGTTAAAGAAAAATTGCTTCAAAAATTTTAAAACATTCAAAACTTTCTGGTTTTATTTATACATTGACCCATCTAACTGGAATGGGATCCCTGCTAAAATCAGCACAAAACTCTCTAGAAATCAAAATTTTATTTTTGGCGTTATGATTTTATGACACGAATGATTGCTAATGAGTGTGAATGATCGATGATGGCGACTTTATAAGAAATGACATTTTTAATTTTTCTCTCTCAGTCTGTCACATACTATTTTCTAATGGATTACTGTAACAAAAAGGAAACAATTCGCTTCAAAATATAATTAAAAAGTGCAATTCTATCGAGTAACTATTTTTATTCTATCTCATCAGTACCCGACTTTGGGATCAATCTAGTTTGTTTATATTTTGTAGTTGAGAGTTCATAATTTAATTAATTTTCCATGCGACTTTTGAGATGTGACGATTTACTAATCAAAAATGTGCAGTTTAAACTCAAATTTTACCGCGTCTGTAATTCAGTTAGGAATTTAATTTTCAATCTAATTAAAAAATGGCCTAAATTTGTTTTTACTAAATCGTTACATAAAGAATTTTCATCTAATAATTAATTAATTAATTAATTAATTAAATCTACTGGCAATTAAAATTAAATAAATATTTTGACGATTATTTTAAAATTAAACAGAATCTGATTATTATTGGCCAAATTCAACAACAAAAAATGCTATAATTTTTGACGAACTTAAAATCATTTTCTATCATTACTCTGTTCGAAGGTAAGCCTTACACTAGGGCTACAATGCATCCCCAATCCGCGTCCGCAAAATTTTTGATGGGTGGCTACAATGGAAAATCCATTTTGCGGATGGAATTTGGGTCCGCAAAGACGGATGCAGACGCGGATGCCAAGACGGATGCATTGTAGCCACCTTTGACGGATCCGCACGCGGATTGTCAACGCGGATGCGAAAACGGAACAGAAAAAGAAATTCCCATTGTAGCCACCTAGAGTACGGATGTATTGTAGCCACCTAGCCACCCAAGAGGATGGATACCATCAATTTGTATAATAAAATAAAATAATGAATAATAAAAAATTATAAAAAATAACTTAATTTCATTATCCTTATTTTTGTTACCTCGATCCAACAAAAAAAATTCCATAATAAATTTTAAAAAAATCTAGCCAAAAATTCTGATCAAAAAATGATGTAATTTTTTTTTTAAAAATTCTAAATTTTATTGGGTTTTTCAATTTGTGTTTTCGCATTATTTTTAAAAAATTTCAATTTAATTTTTAATTTATTTTTAATTTATTTTTTTTTAATTTTTATTTCTTTTTATGAGCATTTTTATTTTTATAAGAATTATTAATCATAATATTTTGTAATTTGCACTTTTTGTTTGTATAATTTTATAATTATGAGATTTTGCGGACGTTTGCGGACGAAAATACCAAAAATTTTGATATTGTCCGCGTCCGCAATCCGCGTCCGCAATCCGCAAAATTTTAGTCATTGTAGCCACTTTGTCCGCGTCCGCATCCGCGTCCGAAATGCCATCCGCGTTCCTCCGCGTCCGTCAATGGTGGCTACAATGGGTGGCTACAATGCATCCGCGTTTGTAAACGCGTTTGTATCCGTTTTACAATCCGTTTTACAATCCGCAAGGGGTGGCTACAATGGATCCGCGTTGTCATCCGCAAATGTCAACATTTTGCGCTCCGCGTTCTCGTCCGCAAAACCAACAAGGGAAGCGCGGACGCGGATTGCGGATGCATTGTAGCCCTAGTGTAATAGGCTTATATATTTTTAAGCAGTTTTATTACCCAGATGACGTTAACAGATTTTTTAAGATATTTTTTGCACTTCATTTTAGATTTATCCCACGTAGTATATCTCTAAAACTGTTTAACCTTAGGGAAGATTAGTCGTTTTAAACACCGATCTATGTAATTTGTTTTTTTCCCGTTATATAAAAGATCGTTCAAGGTCTTTTTCCGTTCATCAATTACTAACTAACTAAAAAGCCAATTGCCCTGCCTTTATTGACTACCAAAATTACTAAAAAAATACAAAATTAAAAGTCCCTAAATCTAATAAGTTAGTTTCCATTTTGTTTGTATCCATCAAAATCATTTTTTACACCAGCAATGATATCTTATGGCAGTCGGAAAGTCTGCCATTTTAATCATCATCATCATCTGACTTTGACAAGATTGATTAACGGAGATGAGAAGAGAATCTTCTTGGGCGAAAACTAACAAAGTTCAGGTTTTTTACGCGGAATTGTCATGAGTTTTGGAACTATTGGGACCATATTTTGTACTCTAGATTTTGATATTTAAAGTGTAAAATATACCAAAATTCTGATAAATGTTCCCTTTTCTCTAGTATAAGTTCGCCAAAATTTTATATCAAACTCTACATCACAAAAAATAAAAATTTTGCTCTAAAACTTCCTTTAGCTCCAATATAACGACCCGCACTTAAAGCATGCAAAAAACTTGATTCCATTTTTTGGAACAATTTTATCCATTTTAGATTGGATTATTTATTATTCAAAAAAGGATACAATTAATAAAAAATATAAGATTTTTTAAATTATATTTTTAGACCCAATTATTTCTTCTGCTAATTGGTTAGATCAATTTCAGCCCAAAAATGTGCAAAATTCTCCGGATATTCATACTAGGGTTCGCCATCCTAGATTTAGTCGGCGCCAAAGACTGCAAGACGGCTCGAGCTGCTAAGACCACATGTGTTGATGGCAAGCACAACTTCATTGAGAGTTATTCACCGAGAAGTGAGTAAATTTTTTGGGGATGGATTTCGAATTTTAGTAAAAAAAATTTTTAATAAAAATTTGATGGAAGAGGAGTGAACGTATTGTCGGAACGCAGACTTTTGAAAATGAATTTTAGTCTTATTTTCCTAAAAATTGATGAAAAAACCTCAATATATTTTTATTGGTAAGGGTATCTATCCTAACCTAAAAAATTTTGGCCGAATAAGCATTAATTATAAATGCTGTTGAAATAAATTACGCTTAACCCGAGTTCACTGCTCTGGAACTCACTTGTGTCTAAGCACCCTAACTAAACGGTCTGCTGGATGTTGTATTTATGGTTTTATACTTTTGATCATAATGTTTTAGCGGTACTTTCCTGCTAACGAGGGGGCCAAACTTTTACTGGGGGGGGGGGGGGGNCCCCCCCCCCCCCCGTTAACAGGAAAGTACCGTTTTAGCATATGTACATTTTGTAATGATTCTGATCTGATTTTTTTTGTAACTTCTGAACTACCACTTCCAGGCCATCATCTTCCCGTCAGAATAAATTACTTGCATAGTACCGTATACACAGCCGACAATAGACCGTCATGTTACGGTAATCGGCCATCCGTAATTCTACCTGGTTTCACCAACATTTATGCGGGTAATTTTTTCTGCATTCAAAATCTGAATATATGTTGTAATAGGATCCTTAATTTTAATAAATATTATTTTTTACTTTTTTTAGCATTTTTTAATGGACAATGGATATATTTATTCCTCCATAGTTTATGAAATTAATTTTTTGTTCATTTTCGATCAAAATAGAAATTAATAAAATAATAGGCTGTGTTTTAATTTTCAACTTTGGCAAATTTTTATTTATTTTTTATTTTCTAGGGGAATTGATGATGCCGCCGAACAACTACGACCTGGTCAAGTCGGGCAAAGTGCGGCTGACCATCACCAATCCGAACTTTGACAAGCCCATTTGTCTGAACGGAACCAGCCAGTACTTGGCCCTGCCCAGCTTTTTATGGTCTGGAAATTTCTGTAGAAAAATTAAAATTATATTTAAAATGGGAAAAATTAATTAAAATAAAAAAGCAAAATTCTGAATTTTTCTTCCCTTTTCAGCAATTTTGATCTCTGCGAATTCATCGGCCCTGAACTGTGCCAATTTCTGGTGAAACCAGGCACCCACAGCATTCGAGAGGTGGAGCGGAAAATCGGCTGGAACAAGACCCGGGTGTTCCCAGACCCACCGACCATCCTGGGCATCTCGTTTCTGGACCTTTTCGCTGTAAAACTCACTTTTTGAAATTAATTAAAATTTTGATTTATGTAAATATTATTAATTCAATTTTCATTTTATTATGATTTGCTAAATAATTATGGACAAAAATTAAATTATAATAAGATTACGAATTTTTGTTTGACAATGAATAACAAGAACTGGGAAAAAATTCATCAAATTCTATTTTCTTCAATTCTAAACCAAAAATTCTGCAAAAAAAATATTTGAAAAATATAAGTAATTTTTACGGGAAAATATTGGATACATATTTTAAGGCTATAAGTTCCAAAAATAAAAAAATTCGATATTCATTTTTTGTTTGCTAAAGGATTAAGATTTTAAATTAAAAATAAATAAATATTTCATTTTACAATTAATGAATAGATACCATAGAATAAATAATTAGGTGGATTTTTAGTCCCTTTAAGAATTTTTCCAAAATTTTCAGGGCGAATTTCGCTTCGGTTTTGCGGTGGAAACGGAGGGCAAAACCATCGCGGAGCTGGAACTGCCAACCAACATGGAGTACATCCCGATCGGCATGAGAGACGAGGAGGAGGAGGGGGAAGGGGAGGAATGTTGAGACAGAACGCCAAAAAGCACAAATATTTAAATCGTCAGGAAGCACCAAAACATTTTATTTTTAATTATTTTATTATTTTATTTTGTATTTTTTTTTGTTTTAATCAAATGCAGCATAAGTTGGCGCTACCAAATTTAGTCTAAACCAGGGTTCGCAGGTCCCGGGTGCCCAAAAAAAGGACACCAAGCATAAAATTAAAGATTTTGGGGTCGAAAAAAAGGACACCCATTAAAATCCTAAAAAAATTGTAATCAAACAAATAAAATTGGCATAAAATTAAAGATTTTGGGGTCGAAAAAAAGGACACCCATTAAAATCCTAAAAAAATTGTAATCAAACAAATAAAATTGGCATAAAATTAAAGATTTTGGGGTCGAAAAAAAGGACACCCATTAAAATCCTAAAAAAATTGTAATCAAACAAATAAAATTTTTTTAAACGAATCATATCATCAATTGTATATTTTGCAGAAGCATAAATTGTATATTTTTCAGAAGCAACGATTTTAAGGGCATTTCTTGAAGAAAATCCTCTATGTGAGGGTGCCGGCGGACCCGATAGGGGCCGCCGGAGAAAATTTTAAAAATTTCGTCCTTTTTTCTTAAGAAATTGGTTATTTTTAAGGGCATTTCTTGAAGAAAATCCTCTATGTGAGGGTGCCGGCGGACCCGATAGGGGCCGCCGGAGAAAATTTTGAAAATTTAGTCTTTTTTTCTTAAGAAAAATTGATCATTAATTAGATATTTTTTGAAGAAAATCTACTGTATGGAGTGCCGGCGGTCCCGATAGGGGTCGCCGGAGAAAATTTTGAAAATTTCGTCCTTTTTCTTAAGAAATTGGTCATTTTTGAATAAAATTTTCGAAAATCTCAAAAATAAAGGACAAAAAAGGACAGTTGGTCCAAAAAAGGACAAATCTTTTAAAAAAGGACATTTAAATTTTCAAAGATCGGTACCCCTCAAAAAAAGGACAAATCTTTAAAAAAAGGACATCTGCGAACCCTGGTCTAAACCATTTTCCGTTTAGAATCCGAAATTAGCCTTGTATAGATAAAAATTTGGGCAGCGTATATGCAATACAGGGTGTGCACAACTCACTTCTCAAAAAACATGGCAAACTGTCTGAAAAATATGGCATTTACATGGCAATTTTTGGGACTATAAAAAATTTCAATAATAACATTTATGTATTATGCGCGTTCATATTTTCCCGCTTTTCTATTATCCAAAAACTCGTTTTTTTTTAAGAAATTCATTTTCTGAAGGGGCGGCGGTGTTAGGAGCCGTTAGGGGCTGCCGGAGAAATTTTTGGAAAATTTAGGCTCTCCCTTAAGAAAATTGATCATTATTTTCAAAAATGAATTTAATTTCTTGAGGGGTGGCGACGCCGGTCCCGATAGGGGCCGGCGGAGAAAAATTTGAGAATTTCAGCCTCTTTCCTTTAGAAATTTGATTATTTTTTTTGCGGTTTATTTTTAATAAATTTCATTGTACGGAAGGCGCCGGCGGCCCTGATAAGGGCCGCCGGAGAAAATTTTAGAAATTTAGGCCTTTTTCTTAAAAAATTGGTCAGTTTTTTGCTTTAAACTTTAAATTCACTGTAATGGGGTTGCCGGCGGCCCCGAGAGGGGCCGCCGGAGAAAATTTTGAATATTGGCACGATTTTGTTAAGAAATTTGGTCATTTTTTCAACTTTTACACTCAACTCAATAAAAATCAAAAAAGATGGCTAAAAATATGGCAACTTCAAAAACATGGCAAATTTTCAAAAACATGGCATTTGCCATGTTTCCAGGGTAAATTGTGCACCCTGATGCAATATATGTAGGATGACAAATTTTTTGCGACAAAATACCATATTTTGAAGTAAAATCGTGCTAAATGCCATAGTTTTTCGATTAATTTTATTTTGAATTAATGCTCAATTTATTTGGTTCAATAAAACAAAAAACAGAATAGAATGCCAAAATTTAAATTTTTAAAAATTCAACTCAATGAATGGGTATTAAATTCTTGTCAGGAAAATGCGACATTAAACACGTAAGGTAAGAGTTGATAATTTATTTCGCAGGAAGAAAGAAATAAGTAACACTTAAGTTGGAGTTGAAATTTTTTTGAAAACTCCGAGAATTATGAAAAGTTTATCCATGCATTCTTTGCCAAATAGAAAATACCGTAAATTCTCTAATCTAACGCCTCCCTCTATTATAAGGCCTCCCTCTAATATAAGGCCCCCTTCGAGTGAGGTTGAAAAATATAAGGCCCTCCCTCTATACTATATAAGGCCCTCTCTCTATTATAACTCTTCCTAGATCGGTACACCCCTGTTAGTGGCGGGTCAGTTAGTGGCGGCCGGTTAGTGGCGGCCAGTTAGTGACATGGCCGGTTAGTGGCGAGCCAGTTAGTGGCGGGACGGTTAGTGGCGAAGAGCGGAAACGAAGAACCAAAACAGAATCCTCAACTACAAAATCACAAGTGTAAAAAGTTTTTAAAATGATTAAAATTGTATAAAAAATTTAAATTTATTTTTGTATTTTTTTACCATTATTTATAAAAGAAAAATTAAACATAAACATAAGTTAAATATTTATGAGGAAGTTAAAATTTAAAATAAAAGAAAATTTGTTTTTAATTTTATTAAAAAATTATTATAGCTTAAAATATAAAAATAAATTGAAAAACTTAAATTTTTCAATTTATTGGTTTTTTAGACCGATTATTGTGGGTGGTAAAGTTTTTCAAATGAATAGAATAATTTTAAAAATAATTAAAACATTTTTAAATTTAATGATCTTTTGTAATAATTTTAGAAGTGTGTTTTTAAATTTTAATGCATTTTAAAAGTTTTTTAACTTTTGATTTTGTAGTTGAGGATTCTGTTTTGGTTCTTCGTTTCCGCTCTTCGCCACTAACCGTCCCGCCACTAACTGGCTCGCCACTAACCGGCCATGCCACTAACTGGCCGCCACTAACCGGCCGCCACTAACTGGCTCGCCACTAACCGTCCTGTTCCGCCCTAGATGGGATAGATGCCATAGAGAAAAAAGAATCCTTTATCCCTAAAGCCGCAGGTAACGTTTCTGTATGGCCTTTTCAGTGTGAACGATAGGAAATTGTCATAACTCACATCAGCTTTAAGAGAACATAGAGGAACGAGTCTAATGTCAATAAATATAATAGTTCTAATTGTCTGCTTCGAAAATGCCAAATAGACCATCTTGAATGTCCAAAAGTTATAGCCACATCTTGGCTAAACCCACGATTTTATTGCTCATTATGGCCACAGCTTTTTTCTACCTGGCCAATGCGAATGATTTTTATAACGAATGAGCAGAAATTTAGATAACTATCTTTGGCAACTCTTTTCCAATTTGTTTTTAGCTGAGTCATATCGATTTTCCTATCATTCACAATGAAACGTCCTGTTTCGCCCAAAAGTTATATTCTTTACTAGCATATACATAGTTTCGAGAAGGTTGGACATATATTTACTAGAGAATTCATTTTGAGAAGTGTCCGACCTAGCTCAATTGTTAGCCTCCCCTTCGGAGGAGGTTGAAAAATATAAGGCCATTCCTCTAATGTAAGGCCTCACTCTATTATAAGGCCCCGCTTCGAACAAGGTAGAAAAATATAGTAATTTGGGAACGTGTTGGGCCAAGGGATGGGTTGTAATAGCTCTAGGAAATGGGTAAAAACGGAATGAACAGGATTCAATCCGCTGACAATCGATTGATAGGGAATTAGGTAGGGTTTAGGATGGACTTTGATCACGCCTAGGCCTTACGGTCTTACAATATAAGGCCTAGGCCTTATAATAGAGAATTTACGGAAGTTTAACAAAAACGTCGATTTTTATATTTAGGAGCGCTGAGTTTAACGTGAGATCATGTCACGACAAAATTCAAAAAGTACTAAAAAAGC
Organism: Rotylenchulus reniformis; assembly: GCA_001026735.1. Lineage (NCBI taxonomy): Eukaryota > Metazoa > Nematoda > Chromadorea > Rhabditida > Hoplolaimidae > Rotylenchulus > Rotylenchulus reniformis. The sequence continues at coordinate 151,037 of LDKF01000026.1, forward strand.
GTAGAAATAAGTGATTGGCATGAGAAAATAAAGTAGGGAATTCATAATCAAATAATCATCTCTGATAAGGATTGGATGGATACCTATGTGTAAATTTGATGGATGGAAAATTCCCAGAACTATATAATCTTAATTTTGACGTTTTTATTCCTTTGGCATAGTATTTTGGCGACGAAACCTTTTTCGACATGGCCAATTCGCATCATTTTTTGCATATCAGGCATTTAAACTTATCTAATAACACCATACTTTCTCCAAATTGCCTTGAGGCTGAATTATAACGATTTTCCATACTGAAACATCCCGCTGTTTCGTCCCAGCACTCCTCCAGATCCCCGAAAAATTTGAAATCCATTAAAAATATCCAAATTTCCCTGGGAAATGCACTTTATAGCAGGGAGCGGATTGAAAAATTTTCAAAATCAGGACAATCAGCTCAAAAAATCAGGACATTTTGTAAAAAGCTTTAAAATCAATTGCAAATCAAATTATTCGTGTATATAAAACGTCAAAAATCTAAGGCCAGCATATTTTTGGCTGAAATATTTTGAAAAGAAAAGCCGGAGAAAATTTTGAAAAACTAGATCTCTTTTCATAAGAAAAATCGTCATTTTTAATGGAATTTCAATAAAAATTCGAAATCAGGACAAATCAGACAAATCAGGACAGATCCGCGCCCTGCTTTATAGTCCAAAAATGTCATTTTTGAATGACAGCCATAAAGATTAAAATCAACGACAATCGATGGGGGAAGGATCTCCGCCGTTGGAGGTGGGGAAGGGTCATTTGCGTCGGCGTCGTCCTCGACCCAGCAAAGCAAAGCCCCACACCTTCACATCGATTTTCGCTGCCATATCCCCGCCATTGTTTCCTCCGTTTTGCCTCAAACTTTATTATTATTATTTTTTTGAATTTTTTAATCAATTTTTCTGGTTTTTTCGAAGCGATTTCTCTGATTTTTTTCATTTAACTTAGATTTTTTGACTCGAAAGTGATATTAGAGTTAGGAAGAGATCATGACCAAAAAAAGAGTACTAACTTGTAAGACCAAGATTTGATCTTGATTTCCAAGATTAAGACTACAGGTCTTAAAGTCCAGGACTTGGTCTTGGCGTTGATCACGGTTTTTGCGAAAATTTCTACCAATTATTCAGATTTTTTCGACGGAATTGCGCCGTTCCATCGCCATTTTTGTTGTTGAATTATTTGTGAACCTTCCATTTCCTTTAAATTCCTTGGCATTCGACCCTTCTTTTGGCTATAAATTGTATTTATAATCCAATTTGTCCTATTAATTTCAGACAAATTTGAAGTTTTTTGGAAATTGGCGATGTCCGCAGGTGAAAGTTCAGCAGGCAGAAATTGGCAATTTTTAAAGGTAAAAATTCGTCAGAAATATTTGGTTCAATATCAGACATTTTCAATGAAAATTTTTGAATATTTCTCACATCAGTATGTGGACAACCTGGACGAGCTGGACCGGGTCCGGCGTCAGCACCAGGTACAGCTTCGGCGGGAGGACGAAGATGGCATTATGTTCAGGTGGGAAGTTGGCAAACTATTGGGTTGTTGCATAAGTAATTTCCGAAAATCTTAATTATAATGTATATTTTATTTCTTTATTTTTATATGACCAAATTCAAATATCATTCGCATCAATATTCTCCTCAAGTATTTTAGTATACAAATAAAAGTTACTAGTATCTTAATTAAATTAAAAATTATAAATATAGGATTAATTGAAAAATGAAGTCAAAAGTGAGTCCTACTAGAAAAGTAATATTTTTCCCAAGAAGTTAGTCTGAGAAATTATTGAATGAATATTATATATTAAGAATGATGCCAATAGATAATTTTGGCCAAGCGAATTTTTTTGACAAAAATTCTCAAAAAATTTTTTACATTATTTTATTGAATTAAAGGGACTGATATTCGTGCAAATTTACCTACTGAAATTTAAAAATTCTTTGATTTAACTTGGTCAATTTTTTTCTTATATTATTCTTAAAGTATCTTGAAAGCTCACTATTTTAATAAGCGATTTAATATTGTATCATTCATGCAGAGCGGAGAATTCAATTTGTCCTTAATTAGCATACGTAAGAATAATTTTGCCAAAAACTTATAATTTCCAAACTTTGAGATTAAAATAATTATTGGTAAAAGAATCTAGTTCCTCAAAGTATATAAGCAAAATTTTATATTCTAAAATGCATTCATTTAAAAAAATTTACATTTGATTTTTTAAAAATCGCAAAAATAGGCTTTCATAAAATACACATTTGTAAATCAATAAATTAATTTTTGATCAAATATTTTCTATGCATAAATAGTGTAATTTATATACATATATATACTAAAATAATATTGACAAAAATGAAGTTTAAAGTGAGAGAAAAATTAGTTTGAAATTTTCGGAAATTACTTATGCAACAACCTTTATCTTTTTTTNTTTTTTTCAATTTTTTTATTCATACTATTTCAATTTTGAATTCTGTTTGGAAAAATAGTTTCAATCTTCACAAAAGTTTTATATTTATTGAAAAATTCTTTCGTACGGCTCTAGTACCCGGAATTTCTGATCGACTTATTAGCACACATTCGATTTTTAATTTTTATACTTCGTATTTGATATCACATTTTTCCATAATTTAGGAAAATGCCAATAAAAGCCAATTTTCTCATTTAACTTTCGAATTTTTCTAAAATTTTGTTTAAATGTTGATCCCGTCAAGTAGGAAATTTTTTTCATATGATTTAGGAAAATACATAACATTTTTTGTTTTTAGCAACTTTTTGATTTTTCAAATCACAGAGATTAACCCTATTTCATTATTTACCAAAATTGAAATAAAAAATTTGCAGTAATATGCCATAAAATTCGGCTTTTTTTCAAAAATCCAAAGGTGCCTCTCGTCGGAGCATTGTCCCTATCGGTTGTGCTTTTACCATGATGAATATGCAATTTACACGCGCTACGAGCACAACCACGACACTGTGGTGCCCCTCATTCGGGGGCCGACAAGTTCAAGCAGTACAGCTGGGCCACCCGAGGTGGGTGAAACAATGGGGCATGATCAACAGAAATTTCGAATTATTGCGTTTTTGGTCTCAAATTGTTTCTGTGAAAGTGCAAAAATAATTTAAAAAATTTACCCTATTTAATTACATTTTCCATGTTTATTCCAAAAAATAGAAAAAATAATTTTGCTTAAACTTATTTTAAAAATAGTATATGAAAATAATTCGCTAAATAGGCACATAACAAATGAGTTTAAACTAGAAAATATGGCCCCCATTTTTATTAAAATCACAACATTTATAAATAAATATTTAGCCGAAGCGCCAAAAGTACTCTGATGCTAACACTGGTTGCTATGAGTCATTATCATCATCGTCCGATTCTGCAGATGATGGCGAGGAAGATGAAAAAGTGGCACCGAAGGTGGGCAAAAATGGCCGAAAATTTTGGTTTTTAAAATAATTTAAAAATGGAACTAAATTACCGAAAATGGCCAAAATATAACGTAAAAATTTAGTCACAAAATTAACGATAAATAAATTTGCAATATATTTTAAATGATTGAACTAAAATAAATTTATTCATTCGTCAAAAATAAACAACAATATGTGGAAATATTGATCCAACACCCGCTATAAATTTAACGAAAAAAATTTAAAAATTGCACAAAAATTTCCAAAGATATGTCTAAAACAGGGCTCACAATTCACTTCTCGAAAAATATGGCAAACAGCTAGAAAAACATGGCATTAACATGGCAACCATTTTAAACAATAAAAATTTCAATAATCACATTTATTATTCACATTCATATTTTTCTGCGCTTTTTCCATTATCCAAAAACTCGTTTTTTTTAAGAGATTCATTTTCTGAAGGGGCGGCGGTGTTAGGGGCCGTTAGGGGCCGCCGGAGAAATTTTTGGGAAATTTAGGCTCTCCCTTAAGAAAATTGATCATTATTTTCAAAAATGAATTTAATTTCTTGAGGGGTGGCGGCGCCGGCCCCGATAGGGATCGGCGGGCAAAATTTTGAGAATTTCAGCCTCTTTCCTTTAGAAACTTGCTTAATTTTTTTGTCTTTTTTAAGAAATATAATTGAACGGAAGGCGCCGATAGCCCTGAGATGCCCGCCGGAGAAAATTTTGAATTTTGTTAAGAAAATTTGGTCATTTTTCAACTTTTCTCTCAACTCAAATAAAATAAAAAAACATAGCTAAAAACATGGCAACTTCAAAACATGGCATTTTCCATGTTTCCAGGGTAATTTGTGAGCCCTGGTCTAAAATGTCCAAGATAATTAAAATCCGAACTAACATTAACGAAGAAATATTTCATAAATTTAGTCAAACCCAAAAGTTAAATGGCCGCTAATTTAGCCAAAACGCCAAAAATGTTCTGATGCCAAAAATGGAAGTGAAGAGTCATCATCATCCGAATCTGACGAGGACCAGAAGGAAGAAAAAGTGGCATCGAAAAGTGACAGAAATTCAAAGGTGGGTAAAAATGGCCACGAAATTTTTTATTAAGGTTGAAGTTTTTTATTAAGTTTTTTTTAAAAAAGAATTATTAAGGTTAAGGTTGAAATTATCATTTATGGCCTAAAATGACGAAAAATAGCTCAAAAAGTCACGAAAAAAATTGCCAAAAATTTTGAGAAACGAATTTTCTAAATCTAGGATCATTTAATTAGAAAAAAACCCATCAAAACCCCTTTAATTTTAGCTCAATATTGTTGTGAAAACTATCAAAATTACTTAAAAACCTAAAAATCGCAAAAAATGGCCAAAATATTCGAAAATGGCCAAATTTTTGCTTTAAAAAGAGTCTATATAATGGACAACCTAAAATCACAACAATCGATTTAAAACACAGCTTAAATCATAAAATGAAGCCATTTCCAGCTTTCCGCGTCACCTTCCGTCAATGTGCACAGGGATCAGCACGGGCGACATTGGACCCTTTTGGGCCGTTTCCGTGACGCATCTGAATTGACGCAGTTGTGCCGCGAGCACTCATTGCGTCGGACTCATGGCCATGCCCAAAGGGCATGGATGATATGTGCGCGGAACACCGGCGGAAGACGAGCCAACGCGTGTCCCTTCCGTGGGTTGGCTTTCCTTGCGGAAGGACTACTGTACTGCCGTGAACGGCATAATCACACGTGCACCGGGCCAGAAGCTCATCAGGCAAAATATTTTGGATTATATTTTACAGAATCCGAGTTTACCAAGAACAAATAATCGAATAGTTTCGGGTTTGGGTTGAATGAATCAAGCCAGTGTAATCGTCCAACAGCATGATTTTGCCTATGATTTTTAAAAAAATCTCAACGAAAAATACACTTAAACAGATTTTTTAAAAATCCGTGAAAATCCTACATCTATATCTATCGTAACTTTTATGAAGATACCGGTGGGTGCAGCAGATCGTATAAATTCTTGAATTTTTTCGAACGCCATGACCTTTATAACAGTTTTATTGGCGAAATATTCCGTTTTTACTGACGAAAATTCCAAAAAAAAATCCACTTATAAAAATTCCGGTAGTATTTGAGGCCAAATTTAGAAAATTGATTCATCGGAAGACGAAATTGTTTCGGACAGCAGTGACTCTGAGGTAGCACAACTCAGCAGCAACACCAGTAGTTCGGATTCAGACGAATCTACGGATGCGGAACAACGATTACGACGGAGCGCGCGGCTGTCACTACCGATTGCGGCTGGCAATAAAAGGAACAACAACAGACGCAGTGCCAGATTAGCAACTTCATCCGCGCGGGAATCATCGGTAAGGTGTTCAATTTGGTGTATTTTACGGTGTCATTTTTGTTCAATCAGTGCAAAGTCAGAAAGGGTCAAACGGGTCACTGACAACTCGAACACTGGCTGTTTCCAAACATAATAACCTGGCTTAAACTTAACCCAATCAAAAGATAGAGTATAAAATTAGCTACAAAATGAGCCTTCACCCATCCGAATTGGCCCAATACAAATATAGTTATGGTCAAGATAATCACTCGTATTGGCCTTAGCCATAACTTTTTAAACATTGGCCAAATCAAATATGTGAAGGCTCATTTTGTAGCTAATTTTATGCTCTAACTTTTGACGCCAACAGCATTTTTCTAGGTTGCATTTAAGCTGAGTTATTAGGTTTGGAAACAGCCAGTTTTCGAGTTGTCAATGTTCGAATTATCTGGACACCGGATCAAACACCACTCCTTAACAGAAAGATCTGACTCGCTCACATCTACAAAAAATACCTGGCGCTAAAATTTAAAACTTCAAAGAAAATCAAGGTTTCTGGAAAAGAACCCTTTTCAAGAATTCACGGATTATCGGATTCGGTGGATAAAGCCTAGCGGGAAGAAGTGCGACTGTTCAAATCCCCTCGACCGGATTATCTTTTGAAAATTTTCAGCATCAGAATTTGTCTATGGAAGTTTGGGGTTTTTGGATATAATTTAATCGATTTTTACCAAAATAAATTTTTGCGATTTCGAGTTTCTTGTTTAAAAATAATCCAATCATAGCTTGATTTACAGGTTAAAAAATCATCCATGAGTGAAAAATCGGATGAAGAGGAGACAGACCAAGAGGAAGAAGAAAAAGAAGAATCGGAAGAGGATGAAGAGAAAGAAATGGATGATGAAGAAGAGGATGATGATGTGAAGACATGCATGAGAAGCCATTCCGTCACCGTAACCCTGCAAGGGTACCGTAATACTCCATCATGTGCCAATGATTTTGTTACGGTAATAAAATTTTTCTTTAAGACACAATGAAATTTTTTATTAAAGGACCAAAAATTTGAAAAAAAAACAGAAAATATAGCCAGGCTCATTTTCATGATTTCTTTTTTTCTAAACTTATAGACTCACGAGAACGTTTTTATAAAGATTACCTTTTAAGCCCAGCCAAGGAGACAAAAGAGAAAGGCGCGGTCGCAAGTTCGACCCTAAACAGTGGCGCGTGTTGGCCGAAGGTGTGCGTACTGAGGGTGCGTTGCGTCAACTTTGTGACGCACATGGCCTGTACCGGAACTCGGCCACCTCCGTAGCCTGGTACTTCGGCTGTTCAAACTTCTTGCGTTACGGCTGTCCATATCGCGCAGTTTGGCGACGCTCCGAAGAACGCGTTTACCAGCGAGGAAGGCACACGCATCGGATTGCATCAAGAAGGTCGGGCTTTGCGGAAAGTCAAGAAACGGAGACCGACATCGTTGAGTCAATTGCGGAAAGCTGTAATGCCGAAAAGGAAGATGCCGAAAACGGTGAGAATTTTGTGTGTTTTGCAAAAATTCAAATAGCGACTACAAAAATGCCCCATATCAATCACGTTGCGACCTCTTACGTCAGGGGTTTACGGACTTTCTTGACGCTTGCATTTGACCGTGTTTACGTTTGTATTGGAGGATTACTATAACACAGGGCTGGCAACTCCCAAGACCCCTAAATAAGGACACCAGGGTCAAAATCTAAGATTTTAGGGTCAAAAATAAGGACACTTTTAAAAACGGCTAATATCAAATAAAAACTCGAATTCTTTATTCAAATCAATGATATTTTTCAGCAGAAAAAAATTTTTTCCAACAGTTTCGATCACCAAGAATTCGATTTCTTAAGAAAATTGGTCATTTTTTGATTAAAATTCACTAAGAGGGGTGCCGTGTCGGCGGTCCCGAAAGGGGCCGCCGGAGAAATTTTTGAAAATTAGACTTTATTTTCTTAAGAAAATTGATAATTTTTTGAGACTTTTTGAAGAAAAATCGTAATATTGAGGAGTGCCGATAGGGGCCGCCCGTAGAAATTTTGAAAATTAGACCTTATTTTCTTAAGAAAATTGGGGAGAACTTCTAAAATTTTTATTCAAAGAAATTTTTTTGAAGAAAAATAGTTATATTGAGGAGTGCCGGCGGTCCCGATAGAGGCCGCCGGAGAAAATTTTGAAATTTAGACCTTATTTTCTTAAGAAAATTGGTCATTTTTTGAATAAATTTCTCAAAATCCTAAATATAAGGACAAAATAAGGACATGGGTCCAAAATAAGGACAAATCTTAGAAATAAGGACATTTGCCACCCCTGCTATAACACTAATAGATATTTTCAACTTTTGGGATGCCGTTGATATTTAAATATTTGCATTGTACATACTTTGCCTTAGTTAGTGTGTTCTTAAAACTACCTCTAGATTATAAAAATTCCTCACATCAACCAATTTTTAGAAACTCCATCCGTCTATATTGGCGAGCGATTCGGCAAGCGTTGGGTGCTGCAAACACATTTGAAGGATCGTGACGCATTGGAGCATTCATTTTGCGGAATGCGTAAAAACGGTGTCAGTAAGCGCCGGAGATGGTACTGCTGCAGACATCGCTCTTGTCCCTACCAACTGATGGTCCATTTGGAGGACCTTTTGGTTTATTCACATCAGCAACACAACCATCCGCTGCTGCCGGAAGCGGAAGGTGACGTCAGCAGAATGACGCAGGACAACAAGGATGATTCGGATGACGACGATGAAAAGTCAAATACGCATGATGTCAATGAGAAACATGACGCCATTTCTACTTGTGACAACATCAGCGATGATGATCCTGACGTCGTAATTGTGGAAGGTTAGTGGGTTGTATACTTATTATAGGTACCAAGACTGTGTCAAAAGAAGTTCATTAAGTTGGGCTAGTGAGAATCCAACTCAATAACGCACTTTTTGATTAAAAAAGACCTAGAAAATGATACAATTCGGATAACGTTTTCAGAACTGGACGCAGCACGCAAATTGCCAATTATCCACCAGGTGCCGAGCTTGTCACCTAAACGCCTCCAACGTCTGTTGTCATCATGTTCAGAGCAGCAAGACAGAGGTCAACAATGAACTTATAAATAGCGCAGAATGGTCAGTGACAAAATAATTGTTTGCGTTAGATGGCAATGGGTTCGAACCCAAGAATGCAAACAAAATTTAAAATCTAAAAAATAAAAGCAGAAAAATCTTGATATAATACTTTGTAAGGAATATTTAAAATAAAGAATGGAAATTCTCATATTCTTATTCAACATCCCAAAATCTTAAATAAAGGCCAATTCATTGCGTTAATCATGATGGAAAATTTAAGCCCTAACGGATGCGTCTTCAACTTCAACAGACGCACCAATTGCTGCGTCAACCACGACTCCACCGCCATACATTGATCAGTATGGCAGCATTTGGCACTTTTTGACGCGTATTGATGACACACGTGCGTCGTCGCCCGCTCTGACGCATGTATGCCGCACAACCGGATTGAGCGTGTCCAGTGTGGAGACGAAATGGGTCCGATTACGCTGTCCGAAACGCTTTAGCAAGCGCTGTCCCTATCGCGCGATAGTCCATGTCCGGGAGGGGATGATCTACCATCGGCTGCAGCACAACCACCCATTGGCAGTGGTGACGTCAGATGACGCAAAAAACAGCAACGTCACAACTTCTGTTGATGTCGTCCAGCAGCAGGTAACGT
>LDKF01000026.1:171345-186438 GCA_001026735.1 Rotylenchulus reniformis
AAATTTTTCCATACGACTTTGTCTCTATCTCTGGACTAAAGGGGGGAATTTTGAAATTAAATTATTATCTAAATACCCCATTTTGTTGCGCATCTTTTGAATATATTTGATAGTAATTTGATCAATTAATAAAAAAGTTATACACAATTTGCTCTGGTGCAGGACTTTTGGCGCACCCTGTATGATTCCAATGCTAACCAGTAAGCTCATATGGTCAAGGGCTACCCTAGTTGGTATTGCTCTGTGCACATGTGACAAATAAGTTATGCTAGAGTTTTTATTAGTAAAAAATGGCTCCCAGATTTGTTAGAAACGATAGTTCCAAAATATCTAGAGTTATCCTTGAAAAAAACCGACGCCATTGTGGCTCTAACTAACTTGTTTTTAACATACAGAGAGGGTAAGGTTTCTCAAAAAAAACTATAGTAAAAAGGTTAAAAACTGACTTTTATGACGACATTGGTACTGGCATCAGAATCCGCTGAAGACATAGGCATATCTGTGGAAGAACAACAATTTTGTGCTGAAAAATCTCAGCTTTAAAGGCGAAAAATAGGAATTTTTCGTACCCAATAAACCCCCTAGGCGACCATCTGTAAGTTCGGGCACTTGGACCACCGCTTCTCGAACGCCTTGCTCTTCAGCGGCGGAAGAGTTATTTTGCGCAGTTGCCGGAATACCAAGGGTTTGCGGACCGATGGCCTGATCTGACTTGATCGGGGAGGTCCGTCTATCTGAAAATGACTGCCTCTGATTAGTGATTTTTTTATCAAATCACCGGCAATTTATTGAATTGTTCCAACATTAAGCACATATAATCTATAACTATCTTGTAAGTTATTAAAAAATATTATCAAATAAATGTGATCAATCCAAAAATCGATTTATTCACTTAAAAATGGGCGCTAATAACATGGTCTTCAAATATATTAATTCTGTTTTTTTGACCAATTCTTTTTGTAAAAATACTTCCAAAAATTGGTCAAAAATCCAGGATGTAGATCATCTTGCTTTCCAGTTTTTTCTGAGTTTGAATTTTTTTACTACTTCAGATTAGCCCTAATACTTAAGTAGAATTTTTAGCATCGGATTAATGGGTCTAATAATGGTGTTAAAAAGCCACATTGACCAATCGAAATTGAAGTTGATTTAAAATCCATTAAATCTAACCAGGTCATCATTTCCAAAAAAAACAGTAAAATATTTTGGATTGTCTACAAAATTTTTTGGATATCGAATAACTTTTTAATTAGCAGTTTTAGAACCTAGCTTTGCATCAATTTAACGTTCTAGCACCAGGTTAGAATTTCTTAATATTTTTGGACCCAATGTTAGGCCTTTACCGTTCTTCTTCTGCTGGCGCTTCTTGGCATTCTTCGCTGTCCGTTTGGCCATGTGCATTTGGTGCGTATGCTCGGCCCAAGTGTAGAGTGTCCCTTGGCCCGGCAAGTACAACATCCGGAACGCACATCTGCGGTTGCGGTAGAAGCGGCAACGCATCATGATGCTGGCGTCGCTTTTGTAGTGCGTCACGAGCTGATGCTGATGTCGGAGTCGTCCCAACTTCCTGGGCCCTCCGTCGAACAGCTAAATCATGGAAGTTAATGGGCTTAAAACTGATTTCGAAAAAGTGCCACTGATCTGACCAGACTGAAAAATCGCTTTTTTCGGTTCGAACTAATCGATAAATCAATCGATCGCCAGTAATTTTGGCTGGTTTTTGGTCCTTTAACTTGTTAATAAACGGACTTAATACTGAGTTTTTTGATGAAAAATGATCATTTTTTTATTTCCAGTAAATTTTCTTACAGGTGCCTATTAAAAATTTCACACAACGGAAGGATTTAGAATTATTTTTAAAGGATCTTTGATTCATCAATCACAGTTAAATATTGGTATATTTGTACCTTATAAAATTCCCATTTGATCGGTTCTTTTGATGGCGAAGGAATTCTTATATGTGATGTCATTATTGGCTTTCTGGCTAAAAATATGCAAATATGTATAAATAAACAAAATTTGCCAAAAGATAAAATCGCGGGTTCTGAAAAAAAGTAAAAGGTCCGAAAGTCCATGGCTCTGAGCTGAGAGCCCGACTTGTGGAGAGTGACGAAAATATGGAAATCAAAAAAAGTATGAAAATTTTGTGGATAAGCAGAGGTTTAAATTAAAAGAACAGAAAAATGCAAAATTGTAAATGAAGCCGGAGGTAAAAAAATCTCGGAGTAGAATTCGGGCTGATACGTCCGGAAGGTAATTCCAAAAAAAATAAATAAAAGGTAGTATCCAAATAAGGTAATAGAACATTTACACCCCATAGTGAGGGTAGGTGCAACATTTGAGGATCCGACATTTGGGGACCAATCGTTATGTATAACTCGGGTTCAAACGGCTTGCCGACTTTGGCAGACCCGACATTTGCAGATAATTCATCATTTGCCGTTCATAACTCGGTTCAAAACGAAACCTACAGAAATGAGTTTGGCACTAAAAAATAAAGCAAACTATTGCTACAAAATGAACCTAAGCCCATTCGAATTGGTCCAAAACGAAAAAATTATGGCCTAAAACTATGAATTTGGTCAAAAATATTATTTGGCATAACTTTTTCACAAAGGATGAACTTTGAATGGGCATAGGCTCATTTTTAGTTAATTTTTTACTCTATTTTTTAGTACCTAACAAACTTCTCTAGTTTTCGCTTAAACCGAGTTATAATATGATCTGCAAATGTCGGGTCTGCAAAAGTCGTACCACGGTTCAAACAGAATCTGGTGTAACCATTTTATTAACAAAATAGAGCAAAATGTTAGCTACAAAATGAGTCAAAACTCGTTTTAATTGGCAATTACAAAAAAAAGTTACGGCCAAAGTATCGCTATTTTTCAAATTTTGGCCAAATTTACGGTATTTTGGCCATAACTTTTTGCAATTGGCCAATTAATGGGCGTAGGCTCATATTGGGCTAATCTTTTTCTCATTTTTTGATAACAAAATGGGTTCTCCAGCTCCTGTTTTAGACCGAGTTATAACGATTGGTCCCCAAATGTCGGATCCCCAAATTTCCCCAAGAGAATCACGATGGAAGGGAAGGATTGGCCATGGAAGAAATTCCTGGGCCCAGGAGTTTATGGTGTCGACCCCATGTCATGAACATTTCCCCAAGCCTGGACAGATAGAATAGTCTCGGCTTTATTCTTCCAGGCCATCAACATCAGAATGGTCGATGCTGGGTCGTTACAAAAAAAGTGCCAGAATGGGCGTTACAAAAAGTGCCAAAACCCAATACGTTCCCCAAAAACTTTTTTTGTAAAGCTTGCTAGGCCAAAACTTCAAGTGATAAGTTGTGCAGAATTTTATGCTCTATGTTCTAGTATTTTTAATTTTTCAAAACTCAAACAAAAAGTTCGAAATTTCGAAAATATAGAAAAAATGGTTTGTTCGAATTTCGAAAAACTAAAAATACCAGGAGATAGATCATTAAATTCTGCATAATTTCGCTTTTTATACTTTTAGCCTAACGAACTTAACTAAAAAGTTTTTGGGGAACGTAATGGGTTTTGGCACTTTTTTGTAACGACATAGCACCGAATGGTCGTCCCATCATCAGCTCCCGACCGACTCTCATTCCCGACTGATTGATCCCCGGGGAAAGAAAATGTACCCGCCGATGAGCAAAAGGGGCGGGACAATGAAATGGGGACAGTGATCAGAGAACGAACGGAATAGGAAAAGAAATGTCCGATCCGATGGCTCTATGAAATTGAACTTTGGGGTCACTAATTATAATTATTAATTACATAAGAAACCTATAGAAACATGTTTGATACCAAAAAAATAGAGCAAAAATTTAGCTAAAAGTTAAGTCAATGTAAGCTCATTCACATTGTGAAAAAGAAGTGCAAATATTTCAAAATTGAAAAGGGGCTATTTCAAATGGGTTTAGGCTCCTTTTTGGAATCGGGATTTGCCATTTTTCCAGCGGCTCTTTATAGGGGCCGCTGGACACAAAAATGTATGGAAAGTATCCGTTTTTCGTAAGCAAGAATTAGCATTTTTTGATAAATTTTGCAATTTGGTTCGGGATTGAAATCCTGAAAATTCGAGCCCTGACTTCGGGATATTCCCGAATCTTGAATCCAAAACTTCGGGATCCCGATCTTGACCTCCCCCAAAAAGTGCAGTAGGCCATAAGCCGGAAGTCGATGGGAATTTCTGTTGTAAAAAGGCCATAAAGCGGGGACAACAACATCGACTCTACAAATGTGAATGAAGGGTGGAATGAAAAAAAAATGAAAAAGGCTCATCCTCCGGCCATTAGTCACCAGATCGGCCGACCCATCGATCGCTTTGTCTATGTACATTGTACAACATTCTTCTGCATTTGTTTCCCCATTTTCCGGACACATCTGCCGCTTTTGTCTCTCCCACAGAAACCGATAAGGATCTTCTTCTTTCTTTCTTCTTCTGGTCGGGTCCTTAAGTGTTTATACAATTTGTATCAATGTCAATCATCAAATGGGACACTTCTTCAAATGTGTTAATCTGTTAATATAATCCTTTGCTGTTGGGTCATCTTTGTTTGCCAATGTTTATTATATTTTTTGAACAAAAAATGTCATTGGTAGGTAGTGCTGTTCGAGAGTCAAATTTTCCCGAGAGTCGAGAACCGAGATCGAGACCGAGAAACGGACCCGAGACCGAGAAATGACCCCGAGACTCGAGATCGAGACCGAGAAATCGAGAAATTTTTATTTCTGCTTTAAAAATACCCAAAAAAATCAATTATCAAATTTAAAATGGAAAAAGCTGTTGCTTTGGAAATGGCAATACATTTAAAAGGAGAGTTGTCAACGAACTAATATGAAGGAGTTAGCCAACATTTTTGTAAGGTGATAAGGTCAAAAGTATCATCGAAGAAAACTTTTAAAAATTTAGGCCATTATTAAGTTAAATTGGTCATTTTTTTGAAAAGATTGTTGAATCTTTGGGGTGCGACCCAATACTAGCAACCAAGAAAATTTTAGAGTTTACGGCAAGGTTTCTATCGAAAATTTTCAAAATCAGAAAATCAAACACAAAAAATCAGATCATTGTCAAAAATCAGAACATTTTGTGAAATGCATTTAAATCAATAGTAAATTAATTTATTCGTGTAATATTTTTTTTGAGATTGAAAATTTTGAGATTTTACATATTTTTCAATGGTTTCGGGGCTCCCGAAAGGGGCCGCCGGAGAAAATTTTGAAAATTTAGATCACATTTCTTCAGAACAAATGGAAACCCTGGTTTACTGTCTGTTTAGACAATTTTTGAAGGAATTTGACCGAAAAGATGAATTTATTTAAGAAAAATTCAATATTTTTAAAAAAAATTTTCCGGTGCCTGATAATGATAAATCGACCCAATTAGGGGACGTAAGTGAAAATTTAGAGATTCTTTGGAAAAAAAATTCTCTATATTGAAGGGGAGTCGGCGGTCGTCAGAGAAAAGTTTACGATTTTTTTGATTACTTCCTCAAGAAAGTTAATCAAAGTTTTTCAAAATTTTCTGAAAAATCCCAGAATATCCAGTGTAAAAATTTCTCGTTTTCCGAGAATCAGCACTCGAGAAACGAGACCGAGAACGAGAGTCAAAAAACCCGAGAAAAATCTCGACTCGAGAGTCGAGACCGAGAATCTCGAACAGCACTATTGGTGGGTCAAGTGCCCTAGATTATATGTATAAATGATTTGGAAAATGTTATGTCAATGTTAGGGGTGCTAGATGCGAAGAATCAAAATTTTCAAAGAAATTTGATATTCCAAAATAGGCTATTTTTGCGTAATTTTGCCTTTTAATGTTTTGGCCTAGATTACTTTAAAGGGCAATTTTTAATGTTCAGCACCATAGGTCATTTTATTAAGGCATAAAGTTATATAAAAAATAAACTTAAGAAAAAAACAGAAAAAAGCTAAAAATGTGTCAAATTGGTAGAAGAAAAAATGCTTCGAGCCCGAGGTCGGATCGGGCCCGGCCCGGATTTTCCTGGTTCCGGGATCTGAGTCTGGGGTCCGGCCTTTTTTTTGGCGAGGGGAACCCTGGACTTTTCCCGGACTCTGGGTTCCGTGATGTTCCCAAAATCCAGGTCCGTTTTTTTAAAAATCTCGGCTCTACAATGATGGAAAACTTAATATCAAAAATATAGTGAAAAGGATGAGCATAATTAATCAAGCTGCTAAAAAATGGGTAAAATTATGTTTAAAATTGCTTCTGATTGGCCAATGGATGGCTCCAGCATAAAAGTTAATTAAAAAGCAATAGTATTTGCTAATTAAAGTAGGTTGCGATGGGACGGCATCCCAGTGGGAATAGGTTCTGGGTCGTTTAAAAAGGGCCAATTTGGCCACCCAAATTTAATTTTTTCAACCCTTTTTGTGCCATTTATAAAATTTTCAGATCTATTGTTTGATTTTTGTAATATCAATAATTTCGGACACAATTCAAAATAGAAGAATAATTGATATGAGTTAGATTTTAATTGCAATTTTTAATTTAAATGGCTTCAATTCGTATGCTATTTATAAAAATTCTAGATATCTGATTGCATCCAAACATCATCATATGTCTGACTTCGGCATTGACAAATTCCCGACTTTTATCTTCATCTATCTCTCGACTACTGCAAATTCCCTCTGGCGTAGTTGCTTCGTGCCAAACTTTGTGCGGCATGGATGGTTGTGCTGGTCTGTTGGCCTATCGATTGTACAGCAGTCGAGTTCTGGCCATTTTTGACCATTTTCGGAAGCCATTGGAAGCATTTGTTGAACTGGGTACGGTATTCGGAGCTGAAATTTTATAAAATCATTTAAAACGGTAAAAGTGATTTAATTAAATAATTCGAATTTCGATCACACCCTTTATCGTACCCTGATTTCTATAATAACATTTTCCCAAAAATAGAAAACCGTACACCAACACCAAATAATTCGAGTTTCTTTCGCGCACACCTTGACTGTTCACACATTTTTTAGCGTTTTACGAGAAAACATTATTGGCAAAAAATATATATATGAATTTGGCTCATGAAAAAGTATGGCCAAGCTAATCACTCGAATTGGCGTATTTCCGGTACGAGTGCTTAAGGGCCATAACTTTTTTAACCAACAATCAGATTTGAGCTCATTATAATAATTATTTTTTGCTCTAATTTTCCTAATTTATATTAGGAAAGGAAACATTATCTCTCTACTGTCGAATGCGCGAAACGTCAATGATCTACAGTATTCTTCCCATTACTTTATGGGTAGAATACTGTAGAAAGTTGGGATTTGGGATTCGCCAACCTCATTGCGTACAGTACCGGGGCATTGGCACTGTACACGACGATGGTCAGGAAGGAGGAGGCAATGGCGTAGCCCTTGCTGACGAATACGTTGATGGACACGAATTGGAACAGGAACAGGAAGAAACTTTTGACGAACACACCGACCATGTTCAGGCCGATGATTAACATCAAGGACTTGACCAGCCTTCGATTTGCCTGGTCAACACCTATTTGGGAATAATATATAATATTTTATTTTTTAATATTCATTTTTTGTTAGCTAGTTGAGTGAATTCGGCGATTCAAAAAAATTACGTTTTGATGTTGAATTCAATTTGAAGGTGAGCAGCCAGATGAGAGCATAAAGAGTCATGAGGATGGCACTCAGGGTGTACCCATTGGCATTCATCAGTGCGGCCATGGAGCCGGAGGTCATCTCGGTGGTGGAACAGGAGACCATCCTGGAAACAAAGAGAAAAATACCGTAATCCCAGTACAAAATGGACCGTATGTGGGCCATTTTAAGCTGGTCAAACAGCCCTACAGTACACACCTCATCGTTATAAATAATTTTTGAATATATTTATTTTAAAGAGCAAGACTTGGCCAGAATAAATCTGATTCAACTGTTCAGATATTTTGCGTTACTAGGTAATTTCCATACATGTCCATGTTGATCTCGTAGGCCATGTAGTAAATGATGAACTGGTAGGTGGAGTAGCACAACAGCATCAGGCACACAAATGCTATGGTCCATGCCTTGTTTCGCATCTTGTACCTGAAAATGATAGTCAGTAATCAAATTTATAGCATCGAGAAATTCCGTGATGGGACGTTTCTTGAAAATCGGCAATATTGATCTTTTTGTCATCAACAGAGGGGCGTTTCTTGAAAATCGGCAAAAATGGGCGTTCCTTGGAAATCGGCAAAAATGGGCGTTTCTTGGAAATCGGCAAATTTTAAACTAATTAATCTATTTTTTCAAAACCTTAAATTTATTAATTTACCAAAAAAGATTTTATAATAAAATTAATATGATACTAAAATTTTTGTACTAGAATGACCTAGCACCAATTCCGTGGTTTTTTTTTATTAAAAAAGCTTTTTTTTGATTAAAATTATTTTTGCAAAGACGATATGATTCAATTCAACACCAAATTCCTCCCTCCCCAGACATAACTGATTACATCATTAGAAAAATGACCGAACTTAGTCGGTCCAGCCCGGTGAACACCATGGTCAGTTGGGCACAATTGCCGAAAAGTGTACCAGGGACAATGATGATCGGGAAGCAGTACTGGTAGCGCACGAATCGGACCCCGCTGATCACAACGAAGAAGCTGATCAGGAAGGTTGCGTCCATGGTTGTGGAGAAAAAACTATCAATGGCCAACAAAATGCCGCAGATGCCTTGTAACGACCTGAGTAGTTTGATTTTATGTTTTTTTTAACAGAAACCGGGGTTTCTAAAAAAACTAATTCGAGAAATCGAGGATAATGTTTTATAAACTGACAAAACTGACTTGTGAGCAATTTAGCCATAATTATTATATCGTTTGATTTTTTCCTTTTTATTTTTTAAGATTATAATTCGAATTTTAAAATACTATAAACATAAATATTCTATCGGCATTATTACATATTCTATAACAGAATGTTATCTAATTCATTAAATTAATGCTAAATCGGCGTAAAAATCCTGTAGAAATCAAATTTTATTTTCGGCGCTATGATTTTATGACGCGTAAACATTCCATGTTGAATTATTGTTGTTTTTTTCTTTTTCCTCCATTTATCCACTTCTTATGTGCTATTTAGCAAGAAGGAATTCGCTTCAAAAGATCACAGAAAAGTCCATTTCTATCGAGAGACTATTTTAATTTTATCTTTGACGCCATGAGCTGAAAGCCAAGTAATAGATAACAAGAACTCTTTATCTGTACCTATTTATAATGTCAAAATATTAATGTGCCCAAACTAGATACTTATTCAATATTCATTTTCGACTTTTTCGACGATATTTATTCGTTTTTCAATTTCGAATTCAATATTTATTCAATTTTCTCGACTCGAGAGCGAAGTACTACAGTCAGTAGTCCTTACTTGTTCTTTATGGTGATACAAATCAGCCCCACATTGAACATAATGCCGAGCATGGCCAATGCCGATCGCGCCCCAAACACAGCGATCAGAATCCAAATTTGGGGCCCATCGGCAGTAAAATATTGATACCACTGAAAAATTGGCATTTTTTAGCATTTTTCGAAATTTTACCAAATCAGAAGAAGCGTTGTAGGGCATTTGGAATTAGACGGGATAATTTGGGGTTTCATTAAGAATAGAAATTCTAAAAAAGATCAAGGCCATAAGTTTTCACTATGTTAGATTTTATTGCTAATTTTTTCTCCTTTATAAATAAAAATTTGCAAATGCCTAGTATTTAAAGAATATAGTGGAAAATTGTGACCTTTTCTAACGAACGTTTTCGCATTTATTAATGATCTTTGCATATAAAAAGTCAACACATACATTTTGCTTACTTCATTATTTTCTTCTTCAAAGAACAAAATCAGCTCATTAAGATGTTAAAAATAAAAAAGGAGTTTAGATAAACTTGACTCATCAGTTGTTTGGAGGTTTAAGAATATTTAATTAACATTTCAAAAAAATAAATAACTAAACGAACATCTCCCTTACTTAAAATTCATATCAGCATAGGTCAAAGCAAAAAACATCGGTAATTGAATAGAAGAAAAATTATGAAATAGAGTTATTGGCTTTGGTACAATTTTTAAGCTTGGATTCCGGTGGACTTATCAAGCAAAATTTGTAGTTGCTTCTGTCCTTTTTTATTATGGGTACAACATAAATTTTCCGACTCTCAACATACTGTATGCTACAGATATATCAAGTCCATTGCAACCATCTACATATGTATGTACTGATGTGGGATTTGCACATAAAAAGCGACACATTTGGATACATCTTTACTGTACATTCGGCTACAAAAATCGGACAAGCAGTTTTGTCACGCTAATCATGTCTCTTGTGTGTATGTATGTATATGGTGAGTGTCTTGTGATAAAGGGTAGGATAAAAAATTGGATTTGGAGTGCCCTTCTTAATTCCGCCCGGAAACCATCGAATTTTTCATTTTTATCATAAAAAACACTTTAAGAATGTATGTTGCCAGGTAGCGGGTGAAATGTTAGAAAAATTTTTTTGTATTTCATAATGAAAATTCGGATCTAGGAAATCCATAGTTTTGCCTTATTGCTATCTCTCTCATCATTTTGATTTTGGAATTAATTCAAAATCTATTAAAATGAAACCAAACATTGTAAATGAATGTTTTTTATTTCCCATTTAATGTTTTACTTATTTTTGACATCTGTTTGATCCTGAGGCAAGGAACAAATAAATTTTTTAAATTTTTTGGTCTGCAAAGGAATATCCTTTTATTGTGAAAAAAATAAATTGAAATATGCGAATTAACAACAAAAATCCGGTGCTATGTCGTTTCAGCCAAAAGTGCCAAAATGGAAAAGTATCCCTAAAAACTTTTTTGTTAGAGAAGTTAGACAAAAAGTACTGTTTCTTATATTACAAAAAATAGTTCGAATAAAATGTCTAAATTTTTCAGTTTTATTGAAAATTTAAGGTTTTCCTAAAATTCGACCTTTTGACCTAAAATTCGAAATAATTTTTATACCATCAGAATCAGCATAAAATTCTGAATAACTTCTTTTCTATTTGTACTTTTGGTCTAATTTCTCTAACCAAAAAGTTTTTAGGGACTACTTTTCCATTTTGGTACTTTTGGCTGAAACGACTCAGCACGCAAAAATCCGTGATTTATCGATTAAAAAAATTTAATCTATGTAACAAATCGGTTTTTCTAAAGTGGATGTACTATTAAATTGAGTAAACATTAGCCTTTTAAATTACAGTACTGTACTGTATTCTTATTTGGATGTTCCTGGATAATCAAATCGTCCTCATCTTGATATCCACTGACATATGATCGTTCTTGGTACATTTTTCATCAATCTACAGTAGATACAATTAATTAAACGCTCAAATGTTTCAATTCGTCAACGAGTTGAGATATTTGTTTGTGGATGAATTGGCCCTACAGCCATGACGGTGTTGTTTTTGAAATTGAATATTTTTCTTAGCCATCCAAAATGCTTGTTGAATTGTTTATGGTATTCCAAGCTGAAAAAATAAAAAAACCAATAATATAGTGGATTTATTACAAATTATGGTAAAATGCGCGTCAGAAAAATGTGGAAATCCCTTTAAGTCATAATTTTTTGAAACGATTTTGTGCAATATAAATTTCCCATAAAGCTGCGGTTACAATGCTGCGACCAAAACTTGTTTAAATCGCAACGCAAAGGGGTGCGATATTAAAACTATCGCGGCTCTGGTTACAATGCTGCGATCGCCGCAGCGATGTATCGCAGATCGCTGCGGCCAAATCGCAGCTGTGGTTACAATGCTGCGATCAATCCTCTTGTTTTCGCTGCGACGATCGCAGCGGTTGGTTCGGCAGAACCAAGCCAAAAATGGTCGCTGCGACGCGTCGCTGCAGCAAATCGCAGCATTGTAACCACGGCTGCGATTGATCGCAGGTCGCTGCGATCTGCGATGTAAAACCTATCGCAGCATTGTAACCACTCTTGCGATGCGACGAAATCGCTGCGGCGCATCGCTGCGATAAATCGCAGCATTGTAACCAGAGCTGCGATGCGATTATCGCAGATCCGACAATCGCAGCATTGTAACCACTGCTTAAGCTGATCATACGTGTACTTTGTTCTTTTCAATTTAACATAGGAAAAAATCGCTTCGAAAAATTATAGGCTCAAATGAAGAAGTCAGATTTCCACATTTTTCTGACGCGCATTTTATTTTTAAGTAGTCTTTGATCGATTAAAAATTTCTTAAAACGTCTAAATTTATGCATTTTGTTAAGAATTGTTTTGCTTTAAATCTGAATAAATATTTGATATTTATTCAACAAACTGACTTCATTGTGTACAAAACTGGTGTGTTTGCACTGTAAACGGCGATTGTGAGGAATGAAAATTCGATTGAGATGCCTTTGTTGGCGAAAATGCTGACATTGGCGTACTGTAACGCGAATAGGACAACGCATTTGATGAACACGCCGACCAGGTTGATGCCGATGATGAACATCAGGGACTTGGCCAATCTCCGATTTTCCAAGTTTACCACTAAAATTTTCATTCATTGGTGGGTTTTATTTTAATTTTTTTAAATTAATGGTGACATTTCTTTCTTGAATAGAGGGATAATTTTTGTTAGAACGATTTGATTATGTCTTATATTAAAAATAATATTAATTAAATTAATAGGACCTAATATAAGACGGTTCCCTAATATAGGACAACATTGGTGTTTAATATAAGAATTCCCTTTGAGCAATCTTGTTAAAATTGGAAATTTTTACTCCGTCTCCAGGCTAAAGCTCCAAAAACATTTTGCTTTTAAAAAATATTCAATCATTATCATTATTTTCTTATACTAGGTCGTTTCATAAAATTTTTTATTTTCTAACAAAATACTTTGCAAAGGATGAATTTAAAAAATCCACAACTTTGAGAAATGATGCTCCCAAATCCGCTCTTTATACCCCCCTTTTTGTAGCTCAGGTGATTCTGTATCGATGCAAAAAAGCGCATCTAGATTCATGCATTCAATGATTTTTAAGAATTTTTCAAACTTTCGAGCAAAAATCGCATTTTGGCCAATTTTCTATTATTATTTTTTCGTTGTCATAATGCTTAACGATAAAAAAGGAACATTAATTTTTCCTCAGAATATTCCTTCGAAAATCTTTTTTGAAGGAAAAACACGTTGAAAAATAAAAGATAGTGCTCTAATATAAGTTAGTGCTCTAATATAAGTTAGTGCTCTAATATAAGTTAGTGCTCTAATATAAATTAGTGCTCTAATATAAGTTAGTGCTCTAATATAAGTTAGTGATCTAATATAAATTAGTGCTCTAATATAAGTTAGTGCTCTAATATAAGTTAGTGCTCTAATATAAGTTAGTGCTCTAATAAATATAAGTTAGTGCTCTAATATAAATTAGTGCTCTAATATAAGTTAGTGATCTAATATAAGTTAGTGATCTAATATAAGTTAGTGATCTAATATAAGACCTCCTTTGAGGGTGTTTGAAAAAACGGTATTTACATTGGGCCGTTTTGCTCATTTTGAAAATGAACAACCACATGAGCGCATAAAGAGTCATGAGGATGGCACTCAGGGTGTACCCATTGGCATTCATCAGTGCAGCCATGGAGCCGGAGGTCATCTCGGTGGTGGAGCAGGAGACCATCCTGGAGAAAGAAAACCATAAAGCATAAACTAGTCACTTATTAGCTCTATTGAATATAATTAATCTATAGAATCTAGAGATGTAAATTTTGAGAAAACAAGTATCAGTAGTCGATGGGTACGGTACTGATTTAACACATATTAGCGAAAGACCAGTAAGCCATATAAAGTATTATGCAAAAAACGTATCGAACTACAGTTCTTTACTAACTTTATTAGGATCTAATATTTTAAAGAATACCAAAGTATAAAAAATATTTGAAATTTATTATTTTTCCTTCATTCCTTACATGTCCAAGTTTTCTCTATAAGCAATATAGTAGATGAAGAATGTGTAGATTTGATAGCACAACAACATCAGGAACACAAAGATAAAGCATAATTTGCTGGATCGCTTTATGTACCTGAATTTTTTATTAATAAAAAATTGTGAATTTTCTATTTTAACTCACCAAAGTGGGAAAATAATCGAGCTGAGTCGATCCAGCCCAGTGAAGACCATGGTCAATTGGGCAGAATTTCCGAAAAGTGTACCCGGGACAATGATGATCGGGAAGCAGTACTGGTAGCGCATGAATCGGACCCCGCTGATCACCACGAAAAAGCTGATCAGGAAGGTGATGTCCATGATCCCCGCGAAAAAGCTCTCCAAGGCCAGCAAAATGTTGCAGGTGCCTTGTAGTAGTCTGAACATTTCATTAATTCCAATAAATTTTTAATACAACCTGTAAACATATTTACTAGGCCATAACTAGGTATAAAAGGCAAAAATTTGTCTTTTATACATATAATATCTTGTGATTTTTTCTTTTTTCGGAAAAATCTTATTTAACTTAAAATCCTCGTCAGAAAAACTAATAAATGGCATACTTGCTCTTTATTGTGACATAAACTAAGCCAAAATTGAACACAATGCCGAGCATGGCCCATGCCGATCGTGCCCCAAACACAACGATCAGAATCCAAATCTGAGAACCATCGGCAGAAAAATATTGAAACCACTGAAAAATTGGCATTTTGTTATTTAAAAATAAATATATAATTATTTTACCAGATCAGCCGAAGCATTATAGGGCATAAGTAAGATTAAATTTTAAAAATGTAAGACAACTAATAGCAAATAGTTAGACAAAAAGTTTTTGATAGAGTTTATCGAGCTCAAAGTTGAGATGATATATTTAAAAAAAATCAGAGAATAATGGTTAAAAAATAAAATCGGAAATAAGAGATTAAAACTCGTATATCTTACACAATATACTATAAATAGCTTTAAAAAATTTTAATCGATGATGAAAAACAACCCAAATTTAGTTGCATTTTTTACCTTTTTAATATTTTCAATAGTGGCAAAAAAAGAAAAAAATTAATAAAATTTAAAGTCTCATGACTTTACACTCTGTGTAAGCTTAACGTCA
>LDKF01000026.1:186538-212842 GCA_001026735.1 Rotylenchulus reniformis
GGGGGGGGGGAGGGAGGGAGGGGGACGATCCAGTGTTAGGGATGGCAGTTAGTGCGTCTTTCACCATTTGCTCTGCATCACCGCTCGGCTAATGGCTAGGTGAAGGGATGTGCTCCCCACGGGCTTGAGTATATGTCTGACACGGCGGTGGGATCCGAACCCACTCCTCTGGAGTTTCTCAGTCCAGCGTGCTAACCATTACACTACGCCGCCGACTGTTGAGGAAGGCCCCTCAATTACATTACCAAATAGGTACATATTCACCAGCAGAGAGTACGGAGGAATACCTTCAATTACATTATTCATGGCCACAACACATACGCCATAATTACAATCTTAAAAACAGAGAGTTTTTTCTGACAAAATGTAATATTCTACAGGGTGACACAAAAGTCCTGTTACATAGTAAATTATAAATAACTTTTTTATTAATTGATAAAATTACAATTAAATAATGCCAAAAGATGCCCAACAATATGGGGTACAAATACAATCATTAGGATTCAAAATGCCCACCCTTAGCCTGGATACAGAGACGATGTCGTGAGAAAAAATTTTCGGTAATGCGCCGCAACTCTTAGACCGGAATCTTGTCACATTCTCTGAGAAGGGCCTGCATTAGCGACTCCAAATTTTTATGAGGAGTAGCACAGGCCCTGGCCTCCAAAATAGCCCAGATGGAATAATCCATCGAATTCAGATCGGGAGAATAGGGTGGCCATTTTTGGGATGATATGAACCCGGGTCGATGGGTCCGGCACCAGGTCTGAATTTCGAGGTCCTTTTGAGTAGGGACAAAATGAAAATGAAGAATCCGCTCTTTGGCCCAAAAAGTAGCCCATAGAACGAGGTTTTACAATGCCTCAGAGATTTTTCTATATGTAAGAAACTTTGTCGATTTTGACCTCTTGGTAAGCGAAAATCAGGGTTTCTTGCTAATGGGAGAAATTCTGACTCAAATAAAAAGTTATGACAACTTTTTGAAATAACTGGCAAAACGATCAGAAAGTACAAGTTATTCTGCCTGTATTCCATCATTTTAATGATAATGATATGCCTCAATTGTGAAAAATATTTCGTCTGGGAAAAGGATGGGGGGTACCTGCGGCGCGCTGGAGGAGCAAACAACATCATTGGGGCCAAAATTCTTCATTTGATTCACAATCTAAGCTGAATTTTTTAGGGTCTATGGGGCCCAATATATAGCTCATTTATGGCCATAAGCTATATTGATTTCCCTTTGATCCAGTCTCGTATTCGAATTTTCTCATGGAAACCCGAGGTTTGTGGTCCACTCACTTCCTGAACCTGTACCGGTTTTGCTTGGTCCTGGACGACCTAGATCTTTCGCTCATTTTTGAAGTACTCTAATGTGCCATACATCCTATACATTTAATTAATTTTTTTCCTTTGAAAATTTTTTACTGGAATTTTTTAATGGTTTGGTAGACAGTCATCCTAGAGAAGCCAAATAGGGTTGATATTTTGAAGGCTCTTTTTCCCTATTTGGATAATGTTAATTCCAAAATTCAAGGACTAGATTTTATAGAGAATTGAATGGGCTATAAAATACAAAAAAGCGATAAACAATTATTCATCTCAACAAAAAGTTAGGGGCAGAGAAATGAGTGTAACAGGACTTTTGTGTCACCCTGTAGAATGTCTGAAAATTTGCCTCCTTTTTGCTCGTTTTTAAAGGTTGATAATAAAATTTAAAAATGCCAACATTATTTAATGTAAAATAATAGAATATATGAACTACATAGATATTAGGAAGAAAAAAAATTTAATAGATGGATCATGATCTGAGCTGATCACTGTGAAAATAATCTCTTTTATTTTATTGTCCTACCTATGTATTTTCCATTGTCCACTTTTCCGGATAGGCGAGAACTAATTTTGGAATAATTTTAGAGAAATTGAAGAATGTAAATCTGGTGTCAGATTCGGATTCAACATCAAAAAAGACCTCCTCTATCACATATCATTTATTCCGACATTTATGTACGTTAGAATCTTCAATTATGTATATTTTCGCTCAAACGACTCAACACTGATGGGTATTTCGGTTTGCAGACAAATAATTTCGTTAATTTTCGATTATACGAAGATTCGCTTATTAGTTAATATATGTAGTATATAGCAAAATTTATGCAAGTCGCAAATGTTCAATAGGAGTTTTGAAATAAACGGTTTCGAAGCGATTTTTAAAAGTACAAAAAATTACCAATCTAAAAAGGAGGAAATCTTTTTCGAAATCCATTTGTAAATTCGGTCTTCAATCTTAAGAAGAGACGGTAGAAAGGAAATTGTTGTGTTGCAGTTGGTGCTGAACCGGTTGGCCGCCGGCTCTGTTGCCGATGTTCCCTGTGCGCGTTCCGCCGGTCCCATCCCCCACCCTGTTGCTGCGGCTTTCAAAGCGCAGTCGCGGCACGCGGAAGTCCGCGAGCAATTGTTTGCGGAAGGAGTCGCCGGCCCAGAGCAGCAGCCAGCTGGAGATGACCACGGTGCCCGTGTCCAGCACCCACGGGTAGTGGGTGTACAGGCTCATCAGCATCAGCAGGTCCTGGGCCATGGTGGCCACATAGATGCTGAGCTGCAACGGAATGTACTGTAGGAGTATGCTCAAACTACCGTATTACCTCTAGTAATTCCCTCTGGGGTCAAATTTTTCGACTCCCTCTAGTGGGAGCTGGTTATAAGAGACTTAATGGGAGAAGGACTTACCAGAGGTATACGGTATGGATGGCGCATGGTTTTTCAAATATAGTAAAATCTCTTTTAAGTGACCCACAGTCAAATATTTGGTGAATAAATTGGTTTTAGGAATAAGTTGGTTTGACTTTCCAGTGCATGTGCTAATTTTTTCAAGAAAAACCTAGATGAAACGATGAATTGTAAAAGAATGCGATTTACATCGAAATATTAAAAAACACGCGTGAAACTCACGTCAAATGACGTGATAAACCAAATTTGATGTCAAATTCGAATACTATACCCATGGAAATCCCTAAAATCATCTTTTCATCTTTTTTATTTTGGTCCAAAATCGAGAGAGGAATCCTTGGGATATTATTATCAAACTTTTTTAAATTTATTTACCAAATCTCCAAAAATGTAGAAAATATAAATTTAAATTGTACCAATAGACACGCGATGAGCACATGGCCAAAGAAGGTTGCCAATGCGTAGATCAACAGTTTCCGTTCGATTCTGTCCAGACAAGCCGCATTGTTGGTGCCTGTGCCCATTTGTTGTTGGCTTTTGCGGAGATGGCTTTTGTAGGCCACAAAAGTGCCAAAGTTGATCACGCAACAGACGGCCATGAAAATGACGGCAAATGCGGTGTCCAAGGAGTTCAGAAGCTTCACATAGGGGCCCTGGAAATATTTTTGAAACTCATAAAATTCCCGAAATATAAACAACATCTTCAGTCTCATAGAGCAAGAAGGAGCTGGTCGAATTGCCATCGAATTGAAGGGCCCCTTCCATCTTGAACATCATCCAGCAAGTGCAAATTGGGAAGCCAAAGACCACCAAAATCACCAAGGGCAACATCTTTTTCCAGAACTAAAGGATGTACAAAGAAAATAATTTTTAGTGGAAATTTAGAATTTTTCTAAAAAGGGAGTTAGGTTTTTTACGGCTGATTCAAGAATTTCTGAGTAGGGAGTACTGTCAAAAACCGCCACTTAATTCATCCAATATAAATTTTTTGAATATTATTAGATTAACAATAAGCCTAATAATATTCATAGGCTAAGCCTAGTAATATTTAAAAATTTATAATGGATGACCTAAGTGGCGGTTTTTGACAGTACTCCCTACTCAGAACTCTTATTACACAGCGCACTCACCGCCCTTTAGTCATGCAACCACTGGCATTTTACGGCTCTATGGCCTAGTGCATGTGCGTTTGATTTCCAAGTGAAAAATAAGCGAGTTCGAATCCGCCACGCGCCAATTGATTTTCGAATTATTTATTGAATGATTTTTAGAGTTTTTTGGTCTTGAAAATTTTCCACTAAAGGCTTAATTTTTTAGAATCCGCGTTTCACTCGGGGGTTTTCGAGGGTACTTAACACGATGGCAGATTCAGTTTTTCACACTTCGGAAACTTTTAGACAGAAAAACAAAAAACTGGCTGTATCATTGGCCAACTTTTTGTTAAAAAAGCATTTTCAATTAAATTTTTTTTCTAATATTGTAAATAAGATACTTTTTTACTATTTTAATGGATGAATCCAAGAAAGTTGGCCAATATTCATTATGAAAATGAGTGATTAACGAACTCGCATCAAAAACTACAAAAAATCACGGCTTCAGAAAGTTAAAAAAATCAAATGTTATGAAATGATGTGTAATATACAATACATTAATATAAAAGTGCTATACATTTTGCGTTTATTAAAAACCATCATTAATTCGTGGATGTGTGATATAGCCTTGCATTAATATCAATTTATCAATGAATAAATAAAATGGTGGATAAAAAGTCATTTTTGATTTTGGCGTTCTGTCAGTTGCACCCTGATCCGCCGTGTATTAGTTATTACATATCTGGATGATTCATATTCATACGTTCAAAATTATAAATAGTTAGTTACCTAACCTTTTCATGCCTTAGGGGCATTCCAATTGCGGTCAGCCGGTTCAGGAGGATGAATGCGGTGGCCAGATTGTACGCTTGGAAGGTGTACCCGGTGAGGAAGAAGGACAGGGCGATCATCCAGTTGGGGAACAGCGAATAAATCGGATAGAGAACGGAGCCGAAGATGATGGTCAGGCGGTATCCATAGTAGGAGGCCAACACATACAACAATTCCTTAAGGTCGAAAGCTTCGCTGTGTAGAAAAATCGTTATATCTGATCAGCTTAAAAGTAACATGTAGAAACGAGCTTAATCAATAGATAGGTATAAATTTCTAATATAAAGATCCATAAAAAATTCAGAATGGCCAGAAAAGTGGCCACATACATCCCTGACCAAAAATACGATTTTGGTTGCTTGTTTTGGCCATAACTTTTTTATTTGGCCATTCAATATGATGATCTTTTTGCTTTTTTGTATCAAATATTTTTATACTATTGGCACTAAGCTCGTTCATTTTTCAACCCTTCACACTGAAATGGTCATATTGAAACACCCCCTCCCCCTACCGCTTAAGGTTAAGGACGAAATCAGATATAAAAATAACGGCACTTTCTTCGTGGAAATTTCATGTACCAGGGTGTGGCATACTTCTTTCCGTTTTATGTTATATTTTAATATTTCATTTTTTATTTATCATGATCTTATGAATTTAATGTCAAATGGGAGCTAAGGATTCTAAATTAATTGTAAATTTTTAATTTTTCCTAAGTTCAGGATTTCATGTAGAAAAATGGCTGTACACAAATCGACTAGAGAAGTATGAAAAAAATAACTGTATTATTCCTTACAGGGATGGCTCGAACGATGAAAAGGGTGTAGAAAGAGTTGTGGAACTGTTTGTGGCGGACAATGGTCACAATTTCGGCAATGTAAAGGACCATGGATGGGGTGGACAGCAGCATGGAGAAGTAGATGAACGGGTTCCGGGCCGAGACGAACCACTCCAGTAGGGCGCCCATTTTGGCCAATCAGCTGATAGTTTGAGGAAGATTGAAAGGAGTTTAAATCCGCAATTTTGGCTATTTTTCAAATATCAAGGATGATTTTCTGGTAAATTTGGCGAATTCTTGGAAAATCTTGAATTTTCGAAATAAGTTTATTCAAAAAAATTTTTTGGGATAACGAAAAAACTTAAAAATTGGGCATCAATTTCTGCATATTTTTGTCTTTTGAAATATTATTGAATATAGCCCTGGTGATAGGTCAAAAAAAAGGTTTTTCTGGGAACATTGGCTCTAGTTGCAGTGGCCATATATTTAATAAGTAAAAAAATCCTCTGCTTAATCTTGACAGGGATGGAGTTGTTGTCAGTGAAAAAATATCAAAAAATCAAAAAGTGAGTCCGAAGAATGGAAAACTATCTGTTATATAAACTAGATTTCATAGCCAAAATGACATAATCGAAAAGCGACTGCCACAAAGCACACCTATTCTTAGTTGATATAATATTGGGAATTAACTGTCGGATGTTACAATTCAAATTTAATCAAATATAGGTAACTTTCAGTAAATTCAATAATTTAATCGGACTTTTCTGTTCCTTAACTTTATTCCATTAAGGGGTTCAATCGCTTGGGATTCGATTAGAAAAGGGACTCTGTTGCCTGCAAGGTTCCCAAAATGCGCTTTTTCTGGCATTCCATACTTTTTTTGGCATTTTTGGAGTTTGTGTGCCAAACTGACTCTCCCCAGCATGGGCATAAGAAATTATCGCATTTTTGCCTTTTAAAATTATAGCTGTTAGATAGGTTAAAGAAGTTTCTGGGACTAGTCATAGTAAGTCCTTGCATTGAGAAAATATACCTAAATCCAATTAAAAAAATAAAAACAAAAAATAGGTATATATTAATTTAATTTCCTTTTTATTTTTAATTTAATGGCCATATATTTTATGTAGAAGTAAAAACCCATCTAGTGCTTATGAGAAATGGAGTCGATAGGCCTGTGAATAATGTCAAAATTTTTTCGAGAAGTCCAAAAATCGCGAACTATGTATGTAAGTAAAAACTGGAACTTCAGTGCTAAAAGGATCAAAAATTGACTCATCCTTGCCACAAAGCACACTTAGGTACTTATTTTATTAGTTGATGAGTATAATTGAAATTAACATTGCCACCAGCGGTAGATAATACATTCTAAATTTGATCAAAAATAATTTAATCGAACTATTCTTTCCTTAAGTTTTCCCATTAAGGGGTTCACTTTTCGGTTTCCTGAAATTCAATTAGAAAAAAGGAGTGTGCTGTTGCCTACAAGCCCCAAAAATGCATTTTTTCTGGCATTCCGCACTTTTTTCGGCACTTTTGGAGTTTATAGTATATCAAATTGACCTTTCCCCACAGGCACAAAGAAATTTATCGAGTTTTTTAATGAAGAACACGAAATGTTTTTTTCATGTTTTTCCCATGAAAAACGCGTCGATTTTTAAATGCGGACTAGTCCTAAATCATGAAGAGTAAAACATTTTAGTTCTTGCATAAATACAAAAAATAAAAATGGAATGCCGAAGACTTGCCTTGAATCATCGTGAATTTTAGGGTTGAGCGGAACTGAAACCAGTGCGGAAACCAAAGTTCCGATTAAAAAAAACCCTGGAATATACAGATTCCGGTTTTCAAACTGGTCAGACCGGGACCAAAAATAGAACCCTAAGAATAGCATATTTTTTTTTGAATAATTTGAGTTACAAAATGAAATTTAACTTAAGAAAATTCTTTTTCGTCATAAAATGCAAATTTTTCACCCACCACCACCATTCTCTGTTGCGCTTTCAACATTTTCAATTTCTTCCTCAGCCTGCCTTGTCCCTCCATGATAATTGATAACCATCATCCAAAATTATAGATTCCCAAGTAATTATTAAATCCCAATTCGGTTTTTCTATATCAAAATTAATGGTGATATGATAAATTGTCTGATGTATATTCCGTTTGTACACCCTCGAAACTCCAAAATACATTGAATCCAAGTCATTTTTCAAAGAAGTATTGCGTTACTGTCGAGTTTTTACTGTCGAAAATTCCGAGAGCCGGCAAGGAGAATGGCCAAAATGGTTAATGTATCCCATAATATCCTTTTATTGATAGAAAAATTGTAATTGCTAAAAATATAACTCGGACTAATTGAAAATATTTTTTGATTATTATGTTAAATGATTTATTTTGGCCATAAAATTTTTTATCTTAATTCTGATGAATTTTTTGGATACTAATTACCTTCAGCAGGGGACTTTAATAATTGGCAAGGGGACTCATGCTCATCAGAATTGTTTGTATGGGACATACGGTGCTAAGGCGAAAAAGTGACATATGCAAAGGCTTGGGCGAAAACTTTTTTTTCCTAAGCTTGTTAGACCGAAAGTATAAAAAGCCATTGTGCAGAATTTTATGTACTATTTTTAGTTTTTAATTTTCTAAATTCAGTCAAAAAATTCAAAATTTATTTTTCGATATTTTAGAAAAATTTCTTTTTGTACTTTTTGGCCGAATTTCAAAACATTAAAAACAAAAAATATATATATAATTCTGCACAACGACTTTTATATTTTTCGGCCTACTAAATCTTAAAAAGTTTTCGGCATTTGGCACTTTTTTAATATCCTAGCACCGGACATACTTTGAAAGTACATAGGTAATATATAGGTAATGATATGAGAAGAGTGAAAGCGGATGAGTACGGTATGGGGACTGAATTGAGAATAGCTACAGATCGAGGAATTGTTTTTCGGTACCCATAGGATCCTTCTCTGACCGAATTTACAGTATCTGTCAATGTTATCTCTAAACTTTTCCTTTTTTTCCTCGCCGAGAAAAGATAAATAAGATAGAAGAGAAAACCATTCGCTTCATATTGTTTTCCTTTGGACTTATGGACACTGGTGGTTGAAAAACCTTGGGCTGTACCTAATTGATGTTTAATGTTTTCGACATTATTCATAATGCCAAATGGTGGACATAAATACCAATAGAGAGAGACCTATAAATACGATACCAATTACTAAAATGCCAATCTTGCGCAATAATGAGCAGTTTTTCCATTTGTTAATCCACGGAGCCGAGTAACCAGATCCAGTGAACCGAAATGTAGCTTATCACTACATGCTACTTACTGTATCACACGGATTTGTTGTTGTCAAAGGGGCAAATTTTTCGTTTTTTAGCACGAAACTTTTCAGTCCGATTATCGAAGGGATTGTTTTTTTTCAAAAATGTTCAGTGTTATGTATTTTGAAGTATTATTTTTTCCGATGCTCTCACGAGACATGAAGAAAAAATTGTGACGTTAAAGCGTCATTTGAATTTGCTGCTTTGTTATGCTCTTTTTTTTCTTTTTCTCTCTCAAACTTGTTTGCACATCATTTTTGAGAAGTTTAATTTGTTTCGAAATAACATTTAAAAAAGTCTGCTAAAAACGAAAAATTACTTTTATATCATTGTACCGAAATGTCAAAAACGGAGAAAACCAAACTTTTTTGGGTGCTATGTTGTTTCCCTCGTAAATAACCCATGGAATTTGGCCAAAATTTTTAAAATTATTTTTGAAATTTTTATTATCTTGCAAAATTGTTGTGGATGGGATCGATGAGTCGATTTAGCGCCATTGTTATTGGCGCTTTTTCCCTATTCAAATTAAGTGGCTTTTCCTCCCCGCGTTGTTTACATTTCCCTCCCATTCATTATGTCATTCAGTTCCCCGATTTCCCCAATTCCTTGACAATTGGTTATTATTCGGTTAATAAATATTCCTATTTATTCGGATTATATTTTGGAAATATTCGTTTATTCGATATTATTTATTTTATTATTCTTGTTTGTATTTGTTTGGTGCAAATACACAACAAAAATAATATAAATCAGCATCCGAAAAAAGAAATCGAGTAAAAATATCAAATACTATAAAAATATTATAAATAGCAATGCTGTTTATAATATTATAATATTATAAATAGCAAGTCCATCACTTGACCGAAGAATTCTTACTTGTTAGAAATTCTAAGCAAGTTAATTTTCTCCATATAATATCATTAGTAGTCACCTAATTATTAGATCCAAAAATGGCATCTTTAGGGGGTGCCTTTCATTCCCGAATCTCCGCGGGGATGAGGGTCGGGGATCGGGGTAGATCCCCCCTTGCCTAACCCTAGCCTCAATAGTCACCGGTGATGTGTGTATTGTCATCAATTTATTATGAAAAAAGACAATTCACATCAATTATGAGCTACCAGATGAGATCAACGATTTTCTTCCTGATTCCACTGATCACAACTCATTGGTTGATCAATTTTTTAATTTATTAATTATCAAAAATTGTCGATCCGCAATCAATGATGATGTGTACTTGTCGGCTGGGCTGGCCCTATGGCCATGACTGAGTTGTTTTTGAAATTGAACAATTTTCTTAACCATCCAAAGTGTTTGTTGAATTGTTTACGGTATTCCCCGCTAAAAATAATTAATAAAATTATTTGAAAAAAATATTTCTCGAAACCATATACATATACAGTACCTCATAGAGTACAGTACTGGTGCGTTGGCACTGTAAGCGGCGATAGTGAGGAATGAAAATGCGATTGAGACGCCTTTATTGGTGAAGACGCTGACATTGACGAATTGGAACGCAAAAAGGACAATGTTCCGAATGAACACGCCGACCAGGTTGATGCCGATGATGACAATCAGGGACTTGGCCAGTCTCCGATTTGCCATGTCCACCACTAAAATTTTAAAATTTTATTTCATTTTGAAAATATTATTTTAAATTATTCAAAAGAAAGATTTCAAAGAAAAAACCTGCTGAGTCGTTTGTTCCGAAAGTGCCAAAAAAGTACTAAACAATAAAACCGAATAAATCCAATAAGCTCGATTTTGGCCGTCTTAGTTTTCGAAATTCCTTGAAAACGTATTGAAATACCCCTTAAAACCCAATTTTTCAGAATATTTAAAAATTACTAAAAAACGAGCCAAATTTTCTGCACTCTTCTCTATAGTTTTAAGCTAGCTTATAGTTTAAAAAGTTTAGGTACTAGTACTCCTTTTGGCTTTCAAGACAAATGGCCTAGCAACAATAAAAAGAATACATTGGGCCGTTTCGGTCATTTTGAAGACGAACAGCCACATGAGCGCATAAATGATCATCAGCAGGGCACTCAATGTATATCCATTGGCGGATGTCAATGCCGCCATGGATGCGGAGTTCAATTCGATGGTCGAGCAAGAGACCATCCTGGCAAATAAAATCCCAAAATATAGTGCAAAAATTTTGTTAATTTGACATTTAATAATTTATCAGAGAACCTTGATTTGGGAATTTACCATGTTCAGCGTAATGTGCTAAAAAGCTGAACATGGTAATTCTGCGTATTATAAATTTACGCTGACACTATCTTTAATCCCCTTTAATAGTGCGATAATGTTATAATGATGCTAAAAAAATTTTTATGACTTTCTTATTTTGCATACATGTTAAGATTCTCTTGGTACGCAATATAGTAGACGATGAATACATAAATGTTGAAGCACACCAATATCAGGAACACAGATGCGAGGGACAAAGAGTTGGACCGCTTTATGTACCTGGACTTATTTTTAAAATAATATTTTTCTTCTTTTGACTTACCAGAGTGGAAAAAGAACCGAGCTGAGTCGGTCCAGGCCGGTGAAGACCATGGTCAGTTGGGCACAATTTCCGAAAAGTGTACCAGGGACAATGATGATCGGGAAACAGTACTGGTAGGGCACGAATCGGACCCCGCTGATCACCACGAAAAAGCTGATCAGGAAGGTGATGTCCATTATTCCCGCGAAAAAACTCTCCATGGCCAGCAAAATGTTGCAGATGCCGTGCAGCGATCTGAATGATTGTTGATCTGATCTTTTATTAATCGACCCAATTGATTAGCTTTTATTTAATAACACTATCTCAGTCAGTTTATTATGGTATTCTACAACCCAATTAGATGATATATTGAAGGTGTACACATTCCAAATTTTTAGATTTTTTTAAAATTATCCACATAAAATAGTATTTTCGAATATTTTCAGAAAAAAAATATATTTTTAGTGGCCAATGTTTATCTCTCGAATGAATAGGCAAAATGGGAATTATTATGATAATTCCTAACAAGCGCATACTTGCTCTTAACCGTGACATAAACCAGTGCCATGTTGAACACAGCTCCGAGCATGGCCCATGCCGACCTTGCCCCGAAGGCGGCTGTCAGGATCCAAATTTGAGGGCCATCCTCCGAAAAATATTGATACCACTGAAAGTTTGTGGATTTGATGATTGTTCTGATTATAAATGATGATTTACCAAATCCGCGGAAGCATTGTAAACCATTGGAAAAGTTGTTGAAAAAAGTAGCGAATAATAAAAGTGGCCGATAAAGTTGGTGCTCAAATATCCCGATTTTTTACCGTTAAAATTTAATTTAATAATTTAATATTTAGTGACCGGTTTGTAAAGACTTGGATTTTTTAAGAGATTCAGAACGATAAAAAACAAAAAATTGAAAAAAGACTATGAAAATATTTATTTTTGGGAAGTTCGTATTATTTAATTTTTTATTTATTTTTCCTTAACATAAAATTAGTCCTTTGAGCGTTGACCCTTTGACAACAAAACTATAAAAAAGGTTTATAAATCAGATGAATTGTGAAAATCAGGGTGGTAAACCTTGAAATAAATAATTTAATTATTCAAAAATGTTTATTCCTCATACTTTGGCGCTACCAAATTTCGCCTACTCGGCCAAAAAAACCAAATTTCACCTACGCCAAATTTCGCCTACTCACTTGTCAGCCAAAAAGCCAAGATTCGCCTACAAATACAAAAAATGCATGCATTTCATGTAGAACCCTAGAAAAAAGAAAAAAGAAAGTAGAAAAAATGCATGCATTTCATGTAGAATTTCATGTAGAAAAAGCTTGTAGACCCGGTGCTAGGTCGTTACCGCTAAAAACCGCCACGAGGGGCGTTAAAAAAACCACCACGAGCTATAGTCTGTACTAAAACTTTTTTGTTAGACTTCTTAGACAAAAAGTATAAAAGGCAAAATTGTTCAGAATTTTATGCTGATTCGAATGGTATTTTTATTTTTTCGAAATTCGGCCAAAAAGTCCGAAATTTTCCCGAAATACCGTAAAATACGGTTTTTAGGGGATATTTCGAACTTTTTGGCCGAATTTCAGAAAAATTTTTATACCTTCAGAATCAGCATAAAATTCTGAACAATTTTGCCTTTTATACTTTTTGTCTAACAAGTCTAACAAAAAAGTTTTAGTACAGACTATAGCTCGTGGCGGTTTTTTTTTAACGTCCCAGCACCTGTAGACCCTATAAACTGGCATGCAGACCCCCCAAGATGGCATGTAGAACCCGCAAATGACATTTGCTAGTAGACGAATTTTGGCTTTTTGGCTGAGTAGGCGAAATTTGGCGCAGGCGAATCTTGGGGCAGCGCATACTTTTCATATTGTCAAGTTGTGAAGCAAATATTGTTGGTTGGAAATAATGAAAACGTATGCTTCGAATATTTATAATTCAGAATTGAATTTGTAGAAACAAGACTTTTAAGTAATTTGATTTTCATCCGGTTGCATTCAATGAACAAATCATATTAAGGTGTACCGGGAGAATATTTTGAAAATTTGTACTCCTCTCTTAAGAAATTTGTTCATTTTTTGATCAAAAAAAAATCCAAAATTGCGTCATGCGGTAAAATACGGCGAAGAGGCCAAAATGCGGGAATTTGGCCACCCTGATGGACATGAATCAATCATTATTAGCCTTATATTAAGGCATTAATTTGATCGAAAACTGGCATATCATTTATTAGCTTATAACTAGGGTAGGACAGTACCGGTTAAAAACCGGGGGTCCCGGTTTTCGGTTTTGAATTTTTACCCGGTTAACCGCCGGTTTTCCGGTTATTTTGGCTTAAATTCCGGTAGACCCGGTTTCAAAACCGGCGGTTAACCGGTCTCAAAACCCGGTTAAAAACCGGTACTGTCCTACCCTACTTATAACCACCCGCCGATGACAAGAAAAATTTGATTTATCTCGTTGAAAGTGGAAACTAAGGGCAGCATAAGCGGAAAGTACAAACAACCCATAAATTATTTTGTGTTTTATTCGTATATTTTACAGAACCACCACTGTGCCGTATTATGTAATTATATTATCCGCTGTGGAGCTCATTCAGAAGAGTGCATGCCATACTGGGTGCCAAAATCTAACATCAAATGTTCATTTTACTCGTCAACATTGTCTACGCAATGCTAATTGCCACTTTTGGGTCTTCAAATTTACACCGAAAATATGCGAATCATAGGCTTGGGAATCCTTTTCAATAATAAAATGGAAAAAAAACATCAAAAATGGTTGATCATTTCAATAATAACTTCAATATTTACGACACACTGACAATAAGACCAATGGTCACGTCACCAAGAAATCTTCGTTCTCTTCATTCTTGTTAGTTACCCATTATGGATGTCAAGGCAATTGGGTGCATTTGTTGTGACAATTGGGCGCGAAATTTTAAAAGATAAAATTTTGAAATAAAAAATTCAAACTTTTTTAAATCAAATAGGTTATTCGTCATTCCCACATCGAAAGAAAAGGGGTTAAGCTTTTAGACATCATTTAAGTGTTACTGTTAACAGAACAGTTATTTTATTTATTAATTTTTTTATTTTTTAAATTTTTGCGCTCAGCTGATGTCGGGCGATGTTGGCCCATGATTATCTTATCAATGATTATGGCCAAATTCGCATTGAACTGAAAGATCAAAATCGTCGATCTTCGGCCGTTGGGAGTGGTGGTATTGTGCTTGTTTGTTGGGCAGGTGCTACAGCGATCACGGAACCATTTTTGAACATTTTTTGGAGACAAACGAAGTGTTTGTTGAAATGGATGTGATATTCGGAGCTGAAAATCGGGGGAAAATTGAAAAAATATATATCATTTTATTTCACTATGCCGAAAACTAATTTATCCATTATTTTTTAAAATTAATTTATTAAATTACCTAATAACCATCCAAAAAAGATAGTTCATGGTTATTTTTATAAAAAGATGGATTCATTTATTTAAAATTTAATTTAATGTATTAGTACGTTAAAACCCATCATATTGGCATTAAAAAGCCAATGTGGCCATTAAAACCCAAAATTTCTTCTTCTTTGCTTTGCTAAACCAAAAAATCACAAAAAAAAACATTAAAAATGTCAAATTTTTGGGAATAATTTCAAGATTTTTCACTTCCTTTTAAATTTTGGCCTAATGAGGATTTAAAAAAAATGAATGAAGCTGGTTGACATATTGGCGGTTTTTAAAACTGTAAATTGGCGGTTTTTTGTATTTCAATAAATTTTCAATACACACAAAAAGATAAAAGGATTATTATAAATTCCACAAAAATGGATTTTATGGATTTATCCAAAAAATCTCACCTCATCGTGTACAGTACCGGTGTGTTTGCGCTGTAAGCGGCGATTGTAACAAATGAAAATG
This sequence comes from Rotylenchulus reniformis, assembly GCA_001026735.1. Lineage (NCBI taxonomy): Eukaryota > Metazoa > Nematoda > Chromadorea > Rhabditida > Hoplolaimidae > Rotylenchulus > Rotylenchulus reniformis. The sequence goes on from LDKF01000026.1 coordinate 201,708, forward strand.
CAATTGAGATGCCTTTGTTGGCGAAAATGCTGACATCGATGTACTGTAACGCGAACAGAAGGACGGATCTGACGAATATGCCGACCAGGTTGATGCCGATGATGACAATCAGGGACTTGGCCAATCTTCGGTTTGTCACGTCCACCACTAAAATTAGCTTATTGGCTATTTTGCAAAATAGTCATCATTTTATTCAATGTTATTTTTTCAAGAATTCTTTTCAAGATGATGTAATGACGATTTTTTACATTTTTTAAAATTACATATATAATCATTTAAATTTAAAAAAAGATAAATAAATATTTTCACATTTGGCCGTTGCGGTCATTTTGAAGGTCAGCAGCCCCATGAGCGCATAAATGACCATCAACAGGGCACTCAACGTATAGCCATTAGTGTTAATCAGGGCCGCCATGGATGCGGAGTTCAGTTCGGTGGTGGAACAGGAGACCATCCTATTGGATTAAAAGGAATTTCCATCATTTTGGCCATTTATTCATTAGATATTTTAATTTAAACAAATGTACTTTATTCTTAACTTTTTACACACCCTCTCTAAATGGGGTTTAAAATGGGAGGGGATCTATTAGAGAATGGGTTTAATTTTTTCAACCTCTGGAGGAAGCAGATGGACAAAAAAATTTATAAATAAAAAATTTTCATGAATTATTCGGCATTTTTAATGTTTATGGCGTTTTTAGAAAAGTTCAAGGAATTCTAGATTCAGCCGATTGAATCTAGATATTTGTTAAACTTAGAACTTTGGTTTAGAATGATAAAAACAGTTGAATGGCTAGGGTAGGCGGGTTAAATCGGGAAGGGCATAAATTTTTCAACCCTCCTCTCTATAAAGATTTAAATTGGAGAGAATTCAATATGTCGAAAAGTTGGGATTTCCTTATATCTTAATTCATAATTATGCTTAATTTTCATACATGTTGAGATTCTCTTGGAGCGCAATGTAGTAGACGATGAACACATAAGTGTTGTAGCACAACAGCATCAGCAGGAAAACAAATGCAAATGGCAATATATTGTTCCGGGTCTTATACCTGTTGTGGGGGGAAAATACCATTAAATTTGAATCAATTTGGGCAAAAAATTATTAAAAAAAAATCCATTTTTTACCAACCAAATTGGGAAAATCATTGAGCTCAATCGGTCCAAACCGGTGAAGACCATGGTCAGTTGGGCACAATTTCCGAAAAGTATACCCGGGACAATGATGATCGGGAAACAGTACTGGTAGCGCACGAATCGGACCCCGCTGATCACGATGAAAAAGCTGATCAGGAAGGTGATGTCCATGATGCTGGCGAAAACGCTCTCCATGGCCAGCAAAATGTTGCAAGAGCCATGAAGAGGTCTGAACGATTATTTTTGCAATTCATATCGATGTCTTCAACGAACGAAAAAATTATTGCCATAAGTGTAAATGACTGGTCCTATTCATAATGTCAAAGGATCTGACAAACTTTTCCCGCCGAAATCTTACAAATACATACACTGACTTTTTAATCAACAATGAACAAAAAAAGACAGTGAAGTTATATTGACAGTTATATTTGACAGTGAAGTTATAAAATTTTTATTTGTAAAAGGGATGAGCACCGAATTGAAAGTTTTTTTTAAATATTTGGCAGGTGTTTAATTTTACCCCTTACCGCAAAAATTTTTACTCTAAAAGTCTCTTATTAGATAGATTTCAACATGCTGAACACAATGGTTTTTTAAAAATAATATATTGGACTAATTTTATTTTAATTCAGGGTTTAGGAATATGTAATGTGTCCTCACAAGTCAGTCAGATATTACTGTGGAATGTGTGGGTAATAGACCAATCCGTACTTGCTCTTTGCTGTGACATAAACCAATCCAAAATTGAACACAATGCCGAGCATGGCCCATGCCGACCGTGCCCCAAACACAGCGATCAAAATCCAAATCTGAGGACCATCGGCGGCAAAATATTGAAACCACTGAATTGGCATTTTGTAAATTTAAATAAATAAAATAATTTATTTTACCAAATCTGCTGAAGCATTATAAGTCATTTAGTAACAGAAAAAATATATCTAAATTCCAAAAATTCTAAATTTTATTATAAATAATAGTTCCTTAAAATTTTGGGTGATTTTCCAGTTTTTTAGCAATAAAATTAAGAGGAATTAATAAAAAAAAAGTAGAGCCCGAGGCCGGACCTGGGCCCGACCCGAACTTTTCCCGGATCTGGGGTCCGGGTCCGGTCTTTTTTGGCGGACTTCCCGGACTCAGAATTCCAGATCCCTTCCGGCCGGATGTGTTTCCAAAATCCGGATCCGGGCCGGGTTTTTTGATCTCTGTCTCTAAAAATAACCCATCAAATTGAGCTTATATTCTGTTCGGTTCCGTTAAACGGATTGTGTGTAAAAAGTTAATGTTTTTATTATTATTATTTGGCATATTTGGTTGCTTAAAGTTATTGATAAATGCCGTAATCTTTTAGTAAGGTATCTGAAAATGAATAAAAAGACAAGAAAAGTGCGGAGTGGTGACACATTGCGTTCCGGCAATGTTGACAGCAATTTTTGTGGCCTTCCATTAGCACCAAACTTTCAATTTTTAACACCCAAAATTGGGGGTGCCGATAATCACGGGTCATCATGTTCTGCCAGGTTGTTGACAGTGTATGGGTGCATTTGATGCCATTGGAAATTTATTTAAAAAATGCTCGTAGAAATCTGAGGACATTCTACAAACTTGTTAAAATTCATTTTTACTAGGAGGTTACCGAATTGTAACACCCCGATTGCTTGGGGATCCATTCCAATAAGGCACCCACGTAATAAACCACGGCATTATCATTTATATTTTTTTCTATAAGATATTTCGGCGTGCCTTAAGCGTGGTATTCGGTGCGACACCGTATTTTGGTGCTTAAAACACGCCGAAAAGACTTATAAAAAATATAAAAATTCATGATTCTTTATGGCACAAATAAATGATAATGCCGTGGTTTGCGTGGGTGTTCTAAATATTGGAATGGGCCCCCAAATATCGGGGTGTTAGACCAAAACTTCAAAAGATACCAAGAAATTATGCTGGTTTTGGCCTCAAAAAACTGATAAAGAATTTTAAAGGTACAAAAAATAATAGGACAACCAGAAAAAATGTCTCGGTTCAATTGCAATTGCTATAATTTATGGGTATTAATCCTCCTGAGTTTATTAATTTGCATAAGAATATTAGGTTGATTAAAGCTGCTTCATTTGAAGAAACAAATAAGGAATTTATAAATTTTTGTTTATTATTTTTTTAAATGAATTTAAAATTTAAAGTGGTTACATTGTAAATTTTATATAAAGAGGAACTTTATTTAACGAATCGAATCTCGTAAATTCTACCTAAATACTGGTTATTTAGTAAATATTTAATTTGATTATCCGTCATGTGTTTGATAAAAAAGGTAAATTTATATTTTTCAGTAGAGATCGGACTGGTCGGTTAACCGATCGGTTTTTTTCGGTTATCGGTTTCGGTTTTGTGACCGAAAATAACCGACCGAAGAATTTCGGATTTTTTCGGTTTTTTTCGGTTTCGGTTTTTTCGGTTATTTAACCGAAAATAACCGACCGAAAATTTCTCAAACCCGAGAAAACCGACCGAACCTTTTTATCAAAAACCGATGAAACCGACCGAAATTTTCTTCGGTTTTTTTTTCTAAAAAATACCGATTTTTGGCCAAATATGGCGGAACTTTCTCAAGAAATGCCAAAATTTTCTAAAAATATATTTTATTTATTTTTCATTTTATTTAATTTAACCTGACTTAAAATTAAAGATGATTAAAAACGCCCGCTGAAAGTATTGTCTGGCAAATTGGATTTTTTAAATAAATAACCAGGAGTACAAATGTATCCAAAATTGTCAGAACAAGCTAGGAATTTCTTGTCAGCTCCTGCCACAGGCGTTGGCAGTGAACATATAGAAATATTGGGCACTTTTGCTGTTTGTGTCTCCGATTTGACCCCCAAAATTTTTGCAAAAAAATTTTTTCATTGGAAAATGACTTCCCAGGGGTAAATTTTGACGCTGAATTCGATTCTGGCGTAAATTTTGACGTAATGCGTCATCTAACGCAACGGGGGGGGGTAAAATCGGAGAAACAAACTCTGCAAAGGTGCCAAATATCAAATTTTTTATAAATTATAAATATTTTGTTGAACCATTTTATCATATGTTCATTTATCAAATACTGGAATTTTAATTTTTTTAACCAAAATATTGATTTTTAATTTGATTTTTAAACATCTCGAAAAAATAACCGAAACCGAAAAAATAACCGAAAATTTTTTTCGGTTTTTTTCGGTTTCGGTTTTTTCGGTTATTTAACCGAAAATAACTGACCGAAGAATTTTTGATTTTTTCGGTTTTTTTCGGTTTCGGTTTTTTTTGGTTATTTAACCGAAAATAACCGACCGATGCCTTTGTCCGATCTCTATTTTTCAGGAACACCGCCCCACTATTTATATTTATAAGTTCAAAAAGCCAAATTCACTTTCCTCAATAAGTTTTTTCTTTTTTTTAGTGCTCTTTAACGTAATGCCGATTTAACAATGTTTGTTTGGGCTTTTTCAACTTTAAGTTCAGCTTTTTGCGTCAATGACTACAAATCCAGAGCCATTATAATAATAATGATACATACTTATAGTTAAAGCACATTTTGGTTCACCGGACTTGTTTACTGTCCGCACACAAAAAATGTGTTCATTAAAATTCCCAAAACGGACCGTCGGCATCATAGTTCACTGCATTTGTCGCTTTACAGTATGAAAACTCTAAACATTCCTAACCCCCCTATCCCCCTATTTCATCATTTTGTCTATTTTCACGCTACAGTAACATTCTAGTTTCTATCCAAATCTTTTTGCAATTAATTAAGTATATTTTTAATTTGTTACATTGGAAAAGGACGAAAAAGTGGAATAAAGAAAAAAAATAAAATTAATATTTGCTATTATTTTTAATACTTGCTGAGTTTGGTTTTTATTAAGCTTTCCAATGCCCATTTTCAATTTATTTTTAATAACTTTATTTCCTTTTTAATGCTGTTTTATCCCATTTCCTACAAAATGAAAATCACAGCTAGAATTCCATAATGAATAGTAGAAAAAAGGATATTAGGTAAGTTAAATTTTTAAAAAATCATATTTTCTATTTTCATTTAAAATGGGGATGTATGTAATGCTTTTTTAAAGCTGAAAATTGGAAACCAAAAAGAAAATAAAGGGGTGCTAATAAAGCTTGTCTTAAAAAAAATTAAAAAATGTCTTAAAAACTTTAAGTTGTTCGCTGATTAAGCAATTGCTAAACTGATGTTTGAAAAGTTTTTTGTTAGCCTGAGAAATAGCAAGCAAAAGTGGAGAAGAAAGAAAGTTATGAATGACAAGCCTTTTCACATGTTTTTTATTTAAAAAAAAATGCACAAATAATAAAATAATCCAATTTTCATTGTACTGTAAAAGATCCAATAAATAAGAATTCGTATAAAATCGGACTAGAAAAAAATACAGCACAGCGGCACATTATTATGAAGGCAGAATTAGTACATAGGTATTTTGTAGTAGAAAGTGTAATAAAATGTTAAAGATGAATGAGGATTAAGGTATATAAAAATGTGATAGGGTAAGTATTCAACAAGTATGTGTAGAAGGGTAAATTTTAATAATTTTTAAGATGTAGATAAAGGCAAATTTAAGTAGTACATGAGTAGATTTTTGGTCGACAATTTTTTTTAGTTTTAGCATAAAAATAATAATTTGACAAAGATTTTCTGACATTTTTCACTGGAGAAGAAGTTAATTTTTCTCATTGTTTGCGGAATTTTCAACAAGTTTAAGGGAAAATAAGTACGACCTCAATAGATTAAAATTTTTCGTAAATTTTTTATTGGATCAATTGGACATAATTGGACGGGAACAGGCCCATAGCGCCGTTCGGGCCCCGTCCATACCACCACCCGTCGTGCACCATTTGGATGTCCGTGATCAGGTCCTCCGGATCGAAGGTCAGCTCGGTGGCATCCTGAGAAAATTTGGCTTCCAACTCACAGCCTTTTCCTCTACCTATATCATTCCTACAGTATCCACCGCTACAGTATAAGGGAAATATGTCGGCTTACAGTATCTTCTTATTAATAAGTATCTTTTACCTCTGCCTGATAGTCCCATAAGGCCTTGGCCCTCAGTTCGCCTCCACCATTCTCATTTGGTGCAACAATTTTTTGCTAAAAATTCGGAAAAATCGTTTTACTATATTTTTTGATTTTTTACATTAGGCTCGCTAGGCGGTGGTGATACAGTTTTGTTGTTTTCCGAAACCGGCTTCTTCACCTCCTCTTCCACCGTTTCCTCGGGCTTTTGACGTGCTACAGGAGGTACAGGATGGACCGGAATTTGGGGAGTAGTCTTTGCTGAAAATTCGAATTTCAAACATAAACAAGATTTTGTATCAATTTTCACAGTTATTATCCGAATATTTATTTCAAAAAATCAATTGCATGATTTTAAGCAGAAATTGGCCATTTTTAATGAGTGTATGTTTTAATTTTATGCATTCGATTCCATTTGCCCATTTTTTATTCATTTTTGGCCATTCCTTTTTTGGCATTTTGATTCATTATTCCCGATTTTTTATTCTTAAAGGGCTCACATCAGTTCAACTCTGTTTTATCCATCAGATATAGAATTTTCAACTTTTTCGAACCTGGCTCCTGTTGAGCTTCCGTTGATCCGCCTCCCTCAACATTCGCTGCTTGTTGTGTGCCTTTCCTGATGAAAGCGCATTCGAACACCTTGGGCGGTGGTTCGGGTATGACTTTTTGGTTCACCGGTGGCTCATTGCACTTGTGCTGAAGTGTCACCTGGAANTTTTTTGGCATTTTGATTCATTATTCCCGATTTTTTATTCTTAAAGGGCTCACATCAGTTCAACTCTGTTTTATCCATCAGATATAGAATTTTCAACTTTTTCGAACCTGGCTCCTGTTGAGCTTCCGTTGATCCGCCTCCCTCAACATTCGCTGCTTGTTGTGTGCCTTTCCTGATGAAAGCGCATTCGAACACCTTGGGCGGTGGTTCGGGTATGACTTTTTGGTTCACCGGTGGCTCATTGCACTTGTGCTGAAGTGTCACCTGGAAAGTTGAAATTGTAAAAAATAAAATTCGGCAAAATTTAAAAAAGGGTACAAATCAGTCGTTAAAATTTTAATTGTAAACTATCCTAGAAATAGCGCTTGCAAATATGTAAATATTTTTAGAATAAAAAAATCAAAATCTGACCTGCCATTTGAAGTTTTTCGGCTTTTTCAAGGGCTTTGCTTGGTTAGCCAGTTCGGCCACTTTCTGCTCGAACATCTGTGCTCGTCCGGCGATTAGTTTGCCCATTTTATTGCCAGCCGAGTCCACGCTTTGGGCTTTGGTCAATTCGGGTTGTTTGGCCTTTAAAATAATTTTTTAACAGGACATTAGTTTCAGATGTCAGATGTTGTCATACATAACTACAGTATTACCGAATAGTGCATGGTGTAGGTAAATAATTCGGATTTTAATATTATATACCTATTTCACACAAGGGGATCACATTCTAATCTATGGTCAGTCAGTCTATGGAGAGCCGAACAAATCACTTCACATTTTCACAAATTAATATACACGCATACCAGAGTTTTTCCGATCATTGTGGCCCTATATGGTTTAGTACTTTTGCGGCCCCGATTTTTTTACTATAATTCGGTTCAATCAAGCTTAGAAGAATGTTTTTGATGTCAAAAAATAGAGCTATAAAATGAGCCTAAGCTCGCTAGAAATGGACCACACTGAAAGAACTTATGGCCAAAACAATGATCTTGGTCAAATTCTCAGTCAGTGTTTTGGCCATAACTTTCTCACATTGGACCAATTTGGATGGAATTAAATGCATTTTGTAGCTAATTATTTTTTGCGTATTCCGGGTTGCTTAGCTCTTTGTTAGTTTCTAAGCCCTATTGCAATAAATAGCTATGTCCCCATTGTGCACCTGCTTTCCCTGCACCTGCACTCGTTCCAAGTGTGTCTTGTGCAACTGATCGGTTAGCTCGCGTTGCTCTCGTGCGTATGTCTCCTGCTGTTGACGCCTGCGTTCCGCCTCCTCCCTGCGTCGAGCCTCCTCCTCATCGCGCATCTCAAAAATAATTGCATGGGTTTTAAAAAATTATTTTCAAATTTTCCAGCACCTCGCCCCAGAATTTCTCGCGCTCCTGGCGGTCCAAGTCCTGTTGCACTATAGGCTTTTGGTACGCAGAACCAACTGGCGCCGGAGGCACAAATGGGGTCGACGCAGAAGGTTCCTGCAAATTGGAATTTTGTCAAGGATTTAAGAAACTTAAAAGTTGTTATGGGCGCTCAGATGTCTAAATTATAATTTTATTCTATTAGAGTAGCTCACGACCATAGTNCCCCCCCCCCTATAAAATGTATGCTTGTGATTTCAAAAATTTTTGGGTTTTTAAAAAATCTTGATTTCACAAATTTATAAACCTTGAAAAAAATTCATAGGTCTTGTATTTTCGAAAATTCCCTTAGGCCTTGGGTTCTGGAAAATTTCAGATGGAAATTGGATTTTGTTATTTGTTGGTCTTTTGGGCTGTTGGTCTTTTGGGTTATTGGTCATTTGGGTGTTGGTCTTTTGGAAGTTGGTCTTTTGGGTGTGACCCCCCTATCGGCATAGGTCAAGGGGGGGGGTCTCGATCGCAAATCGCAGGGGGTCGGGGGGCTCGATCGCAGGAGGGGGGGGTCGGTGGAAAAGGAGGAGAAAAAAAAGAAAATGAGAGAAAAAAGAGGAAAAGGGGAGAAAAAGAGGAAAAAAGAAAAGGAAAAATAAATAACTAGGACAATCCATTCAAAAATCTCGATCGCAAAATTTTGCGATCGAGATTTTTTAAGCTAAAAATTTTCTGAAAAAAGCGAAATTCTCAAATTTTTCCCGGCAACTATATCAATCGTATATCAATCGCAAAATTTTGCGATCGAGATTTTTTAAGCTAAATTGCTGAAAAAAAGCGAAATTCTCAAATTTTTCCCGGCGGCCCCTATCGGGACCGCCGGCGCTCCGCCGGTCACCTAATATATTGAGATTTCTCGATCGCAAAAAATGCGATCGAAAATTAAGCCAATTTTTTTGGACGCATTTTTTGATGCGAAATGACCAGAAAACAGAGAAAAATGCATAAAATACATAGAAAAACGAATTTTTGGTCATTTTTGGCGAAAAATTCGTATTTTTATAGCAAAAAATCTCGATCGCAAAATTTTGGGCCTCTGAGGGGGGGGAGGGGGGGTCAATCGCCGATCGCAAGGCCAAAAGTTGATCCCCCCCTTGTAGAACTATGCTCACGACCGGTACTCCCGGTTTTCGTTTTGACCGTTAGGGAATTCGGTTTTCATTTTTTGCCGCTTTTTAAGACCCCGTTTTTCAATTTTTGGCTTGAAAATCTGGTTTTTCGGTTTCGGTTCAATTAATCGTCAGTGCCTAATTTCTACCATTCCGAACCATTTTCTGCCATTTTACTCTACCGAAATTGTTCCGGATTGCGCAAATGCTCCGGGCGCAATCTCCTGTAGTTTGGCCAACTGTTTGGCCACCGTGTCCCGTTCCAGGTCTTCCTCGCTGCGTGCGTATATTGTCAGGTTGACGCGACGCACCAGCTTACGCACCTCCTCCACATGGGACGCGGTTGCGGCCAAGCGGGCGGCTGGCACACCAGCGCCTTGCTGCAAAAATCGACCGATACCGTACATCAGTGACTACCGTACTATATAGATTAAATATAGCTGATGATGTCATTCCGGCTCATCTATTACTAATTATCGCCAATTTTAAAATTATATGTAGCCATAAGTATATTTATTGTATATTATTGCTAAAAAAATGAACTTATTAGCATTTTTCCACTCAAGTAGAATTTTTGAGATGTGATACTACGTGCCTGGTTATCTGTTATCATATAACCAACCATTGAATGAGTTGAATTTCAATTTCGGCATCTGCTTATATTTCAAAGGAGATCGAACCATATGGGAGCGGTTTTGGCGTTATCCATTATAATTTGGTTCAAATGAAAAACAAATAAAAGATTTTAATGACATAAATAGAGCAAAAATTAATTATCGAATGATTGTGCTGGGTCATTTCCTCGTAAAGGGTCAAAATGGGCGTTTCATCGAAAAAAGTCAAAATGAATTACCATAAACCTGACCAAAAACTTTTTTTGAAGCTTACTATGCCAAGATATAAAAGCCATTGTGCAGAATTTCATGCTTTATCTTTTGGTCTTTTTGTTTTTCGAATTTCCGACAAAATTTTCGAAAATATTGTAAAATATTTCGTGAAAATTCCGAACTTTTTGTCAAAATCTAAAAAAATAAAAAAGACCAAAAGATATAGAAAAAAAATTTTATATAATTTTGCCTATTATATTGGCTCTACTCCAGTTTAGGGGTCCAATCGACTTTTAGGGGTCAAATCAAATTTTTTAGGGGTCCAATCAAGTTTTAAGGGTCCAATCGACTTTTAGGGGTCCAATCAAACTTTTAGGGGTCCAATCAAAATTTTAAGGGTCCAATCATTTTTTAGGGGTCCAATCGAATTTTTAAGGGTCCAATCAAATTTAAAAAATTTTTAACAACATTTTTGACAACAATCCTAATAAAACAACAATTTCGACCTAAATTTCGCTTATCACATAAAAGTTAGAGTGGAAACAAAAAATACCAATTTGTATTTTAAAGGATGGAAAGAATTTTTGCAATTATTTTAATAATTAGTTACTTTTTTCTTTAGTTTTTTCTAGAGTTCAAAATTTTCGAAAAACACGAACCAGAACTAGAAAAATACCCGAACAACGAAATCACGAACTAAACCTCGTGAAACTTCGTGTTCGTATTTTGTTCGTGCCAGTAAAAAAAAGCCCAGAAAAAAAACTAAAAAAAACTCGTGAAAGTTCGTGAATAGAGTCACGAACTTCTTGAAAAAACTAGTATTACCAAAAAAAATTAGGAAAGTACCCGAACTAAAATTATAGAGCTTGTATAAAAATTCTAAAACTTGTATTTTTTTTT
>LDKF01000027.1:0-13195 GCA_001026735.1 Rotylenchulus reniformis
TTTTTTTTGGGGGGGGGGGTACCAATCTTTAAAAATTTAAATGTCCTTTTTTAAGATTTGTCCTTTTTTTCAGACCATGGGTGTCCTTTTGTCCTTTATTATTGGATTTTAAAAATTTTATTCAAAATAAGAACAATTTTCTTAAGAAAAAAGGACTAAATTTTCGAAAATTTCTCCGGCGGCCCCTGTCGGGACCGCCGACACACTAAACAGTTGATTTACTTATGAATTTTTGTATACTTATGAGGACGAATTTGGAATGAAATTACATATTATTGTTAATGTAAAAACAACAACGAAACAGCTGTTGGAAAAATGCTGCATAAAATTGATTAGTATTTCAAATTTTTCGTTTTTAAAAAATGTCCTTTATTTTGAGGATTTTCCCCAGTGAAATCCTTTATTTTGGCCCTTGCTTTCCTTTTTTCTGAAAATTTTCGATAACATCTCTGGTTTAATCTGTTTAAATGATTAAGCACATCCTTATCTCCTTTTTTTTGAAACCCACGGCTTGTGAAAAAAATTAAAAACTCGAGGCCTCTGAAATTTTTGAAAACTAGAGGCCTCTGAAATTTTTTTATAAACTCGAGGCCTCTGAAATTTTTTTGAAAACTACAAGCCTGTGAAATTTTTTGAGAAAACAAGGCCTCTGGACTTTTTTTATAAACCAAAGCTTGTGAATTTTTTTAAAAAAAACTTAGGCCTAAGAAAATGATTTTTAAAAAATGATAAAATATTGGTCATTAAAGCAAATTTGGATAAATTGATGATGGGTCCTTCCGCGCTTGATGAAGAAGATGATAATGAATGAGTTTTTTTAAATGATTATGTTATTTTGAAGAATTTTTGAATTTTTCTTTAAAAAATTTACATTTTTAAGCAATTTTTTGAAAATCCCGAAAAAAATCTCGGGATTTCGGGATAATCCCGATCCCGAAATTTGCAATCAGGATATCCCGATCCCGATCCCGAATTTTAAAAATCGGGATCCGGGATCGGGATCGGGATCGACTCCGGCAAATCCCGATCCCGAAAATCGGCCGGGATCCCGATCCCGTACAACCCTATTATAAACCTAGAATTTTTATCTGGACATTTTTATCTTTATTTCTCTCTTATTTTTCAGATTAGGATAAGAATTTAACCCTTCAAATTTAATGATTCCACAATAGCTGTATATAATTGATAAAATTTTATTATTAAATTAAGTTATTATATTTTATATTAAAGACATTTTTGAATAATTCATATCTAAGAGATTATTAGTTATAAATCTAGTTGGTAATATAATTTTTATTAATTTTATAAAAGGATTTTATTATATTGCTTACGCTAGCAACCAAATTAACATAAAAAATTAGATATTTAATTTTTATTCAATTAATTTTATGATCTATTTAATTTCCTGACCGAAAATAAAATTAAAATTTAATAATTTACTTTTGTTGTTTTCAAATATCCCAATATAACAGCTGAATTAAATTTATAAATTTAATAATTTATAAAAGAATTCAACCCAGTCAATTTATAAACAAGGTTTTTTGTGTTTCTTATTTATAATACCAATAAATTTCCAATCAATTTTTCATTCATTTTCCTATTATTTGATCTTTAAAATCAATCAAAAGAATTTTTATCTCAAATGGTTTTTTAATTAAAAAAATTAATAAATATTTAATTGTTGAATTATTTAAATCTTAAGTAAATTCTCTAAAATTGATTTATTGCGCTTTCTAACTGTATTAATAAAAAAAATTTAATAAATGAAGAAGAAATTTTATTTAAGAATTAAAATTATATTATATAAATTAATATCACTTTAATTAAAAAAATTATTATTTTAATTATAAAAGTTAATTATATTGTACTATTAAAATAAATTTTTAAAATATTTTAATTTATTAATCTTTTTTACTTTGAATGGCTCTCATTTAAAATTAATAATTAAGTAATTTTTCATGTATTTTTTCTTTTTTAAATTATAGATGATCTTTAAATCTTTCATTTTTTTCAATTTTTTCCATTCTAATTTGGTTACCTGTATTGAATTCACGAGAACACGACGAGAAATTCTTATTTTCCGATACTTCCTCTCAGATCAACCATAATTTTTTATAAAAATATTGCTTACCATAACCTACCAACTATTCTTCTCTAAAATTTATTGCTTATTAAGAGATCTATAATATAACTACAATTAATAACTTCTCTAATAAAAATCAAAATTAATTATTAAATTTAGTTTATTTCTCAAAAAGACTCAGATTGGCTCACGTTTATTAATAGTTGTTTAGAAAAAATTCATTTATTTTTTTATTTTGTTTTTTAATTATATAAAATATTTTAAATTTCGGAATTTTTGCAAATTTAAATTTTTGGAATTTTTGCAAATTTCAAATCAAAATTAATGATGTATCGATAATTAGTAATATTTATATTTCTAACAAAGTCAGCGGAATACGAAAACCAGAGAAGCAGTGTAAATTTTAATGAAGAATAGATGAAAAGACAGACCATAAAAATAACGAAAAAAGGTCGAAATGATCGCATTCCGCGATATTCCTGGTGAATTTTTATTTCTATTATTGATAAATGGCAAAATGTTTTTATGACATTTATATATTATTTTTTATTAAATTTAATATTGTGAATCCAATAAAATTTAATGATTGTCACAATCAATGTATAATGCGAAAACTTTACATCTTTTCATACAGCTAAATTAAGATTCCATTACAAATATTTCCATTTCCTTTAATTTAATTTAAATTCAATTTAACTTTAATTAATTTAATTTAATTTGCTAAAGGAATTAATTTTTGTTTCATAGATACAAAATTATTTTTAATTAAAATTTTTTTACTAAGTTTCATTGATTAAATTGCTTTTCTTATAAAAATAATTCTACTATCTTTAAATATTCTCTATATAATTTTTTAATTAATATATGTATTTGATATATATCTGCAACCTTATTTCCGTTATTATTTTAAAAAAATATTTATTTTTAATTTTTAATTAATATTTTTTGTCAATAAAATTTTAATTTCTAATACATTAGATTTGACTAATAAAATAAAATGTTCTTGTTGTACTGGTTATTGTATGGTTGCTATGCTGGTTAAAACTTTAAATAAATTCTCAAATATTTTTTTATTATAAAAAAATTTAAGAAAATTTTGATTATAATTTAAAAAATGATCGCATCTTCTTTCGGCATATATTCTATAAAGTTCATCAGTTAAATGATGTTTATTAGTAATTTACAGATAATGAACTTAAAAGAACAAAATGTTATTTTGTAAAATTGCATCAAATGCTATTTATTTGACCAATTATATATTCGAATGAATTTTTTTATATAATTTATTATTATCAAATTGATTTAATTTGTTTTCAACTTATAAATAATTTAAATAATAAAAACTGCAAGAATATCCGAGATCTATTAATTTTAGCCGTTCACATCTCATTTTAGTGATTTCACAAAAAAAAATTTTACAAATTAATAAATTCTTAGCTTTTATTAATAAATTGAATGTTTTTCTTAAAACATTTATTAAAAAAATTTAAAAAAAAATTTCTTAAATTTATCTTTAATAACAATTAATAAATCTATAGATAAAAGATCGATAAAATTTATTTTTATATACTGTTGTCAGTTCCACTAAAATTCTGTTTATTTTGAAGAAGGCTACATTTAAAAAATATTTCTTATTAAATTATCATGTCACATGCTCTTTTTAGTGGCTTTTTGCACGAATCGCAGCAGTATTTAGATTGGTTATATTTTATTTTTATTAAAATAATTTTATTTCATATTTATTTTTTTTTATTTTTTTTATTTTTAATATTTTTTTAGATATTAGAGTAAAAAGTTTAGCTTTAATATTTCATTCTGTTATATTTTGATTTATTTTTTATAGATTAATATAATAAACGATTTTTTATCCTCATATAGTATCTATCTTTCGAGTGAATATTGCTTTTAATATTCAATTTTCCTAAATGAAATAAAGCTATTTATATAATGTTTTAAAATAAATTTTACCGTTAAATTCACGATAAATTAAAAATGTGAAAATATAAAAAATAAATAAGATTTCTTTACGTACGGACAAAATATACGGATAAAATTAGGAATTATAATGAATTTTGTTACAGATGAAAGTTATTCTATAAGTCCATTCATTATTGATGAATGAAGAGTAATATGGCTAATGGAATGGTGAGTCAAATGAAGAAAACAGGACAGGGACACCAACAAATCGATTGGCCAGAATCAAAAAATAGGAGAAAAAGAGAGGAAGAGATTGGTCAAAATCAAAATGTTACTCTTCATTCATCAATAAGGTTGCACATATATACCAAAACATATAAGTATTAATTGTTGCACTGGGAGACCAAAAAGAACAAGGATAAATTCGCTATTTTACCAGTAGATGATTCGACATCAGCTGTTAAGTTTTTAAATGAGAAAGTTTTTGATTTGGTCGATGTGAATCAGTACACGCTTAATTATTTTTATACACAATGTTCATCGATGAAATATGCAAATTGCTAGGAACAAAATGGCAAATAAATTTAAAAAAAATAAAAAAAATTAAAATTAAATTCATTTCAAAAATCTTTATTGAAAAAAATATAAATATATTTATTAATTCTTTTTAAAAAGTTAATTATTTTAAATACATAATAAATTTATTACATAAGTAAAAATTGCCAAATTAAATGAATTTTATTTAAATTTTAATAATCAATAATATATAAGTCACATTAGTATTTATAAATAATTTTTAAAAATTTATAAGTGCTAAAAAGATCTAAATAATAAATTTTATTTTTTGAAATCTTATTGAGAAAAATTAAAATTAATCTGCTTTACTTAAAAAATTTAAAAATGAATCTTGTAACAATAATTTATTATAATAATTTTTAAATACCCTTTAATTTGAGAAGAAATATAAATAAAATGTAAATTATGGCAATTAAAGAAATAAATTTTGATTTAATAATTATCAACACTAAATTAATAATTGTAGTAAAATTAAAATTTTTTAATGCATATTAAATAATTTAGTTTAATGAGTAAACATTAAAACTAAAATCATATATTTACCAAAAAATTATATTTTGGCTAAAAGAATTATATTAAATTTTATTTCAATAAGTATTTGTCGAAATAATTTTTTTCTCTTTTATCGTGCTATAGATTTTTATTTTTCTTTTTTACATTATCTTTATGCGCAAAATTAAAAACTTGATGGATTTTTCCACGATGAATTTTTTCTGTGAAAAATAAATAAAATTTTAATTTTTTTCATTTTTATTTCAATAATAATTTAAATGAGATTAAGGAGTATATTATTAAAAAAACATAATTTTTTGAAAAATAATAATAAAAATTGCTTTAAAAACTATAAAAATATCTAACAACTCTCATAAAATCTTACCTTAATCTTAAATGTAGAATTATAATTACGTATCTTTGAGCTCTAGATAAAGTCTATAAAAATAATCAAATAAATTATTATATATTACTATTATATACTACTAAGGTCAAGTTTTCCTAAATGTCATACTGACAAACCGATACAAAAATAACAACAACAACATTTTATAAATATTTAATTATAAGATAATGTTAAATAAGAAAAAAGAATCATCGATCATCAGTTAATTGAATAAACATAAACTAAATATGTGTAAAAATAAATAATAATAATAATAATAATAATAATAATAATAATAATAATAATAATAATAATAATAATAATAATAATAATATTTTTTTATTTATTCGATTAGCCTAAAAATATAATTTGCTATAATAATATGATACATCATTTAATAATTTTTTGTGTTGACTGTATTTTAACAAAGCCGCCAGGAATCAAGAATAAATAAAGATATTTAAAAAAATCCTTTTATTGATGATAAATTTAAATGTATTTTAAAAATGACTTTTCTAAATAATGTTTCTATTCTAATATTTATTTAGATGTAAAGGCATGATTCTAAAAATAAGGAATTAATTAAGAAATTGTTTTTTAACTTTTTAATTAATATAGAAATTGCTTTAAAAAAATCCAAATATTAAAAAATCAATATAATTAAAAAACTAATCCGTAATTTTTTGGATACATAAAAATATTTATTTTAAAAATTTACATACGCGTATTACACTTCAAATTCAGATTTAAATGAATATTTGATTTTTTATTAACACCAAAAAAAGCTAATTATGAAAAATTTACTTTTATGAATGGTTATATATTAAAGGATAAAATAAAAAATAATAAATACTAATATCAAACATATTTTCAATAAAATTTATAGATTTTATCCGAGAAACAAATTAAAACGATCAAAAAAGAAGACAAAATAAACAAAAATCTTCCCCAACAATGAAATCCGTAAAAAAGTTACAGGAAAATGATTCCCGATTATCATTAGAAAATAAATAGGATCTACTTGATTGTATTAAAATAAATTCAAATATTATTTTTCTATCGAAGAAAAATTATATATTACCTAAGATAATTATTTTAATATATAAATGAAACTATAATATATAATTAGCCAAATTATATATTACTGTAATATATAATTAGGCAAATTAAATATTGCCTAAGATAATTATTGTAATATATAAATGAATCAATCTTTATTTATCAACTATAAAAAATCGATGAAAAATGACTATAATTTACCTTCCTCGTGAAATAATTTATAGTATGAAATAAAACAAGCAATGCAGAACTCTAAAGTAGTATTGAAAAATATATCTAAAAATAAATGAATAATAAACAAAATAAAAACAACATATCAAATTAAAGAAAGACAATCAACAAATAGAAAAAACAAACATTTATTAAGAAAATAACCAAAAATCTTTTTATTTTTATCTTAACTTTAATGTATAATTTATCTAAAGCTTAATTGAATAACATATATAAATATCCTCTTTAAGACATATAGGTCCAGAAAAATTATATAAATTTATATTAATACCAAGGTCAAGTTATCACCCATCTATTATTTAGACACAATTATATAGATAAAACAAAAAACATTATTCCTAATATCTAGGTTAAAATAATATCTTAAAGAATCATTAAAATAAATAATCATAACCATAAAGTAAATTATATTTATTAAATTTTGATTAAAATAGAAAAAAATCTTAAATACTTATCAAATTTTAAATAAAATTTTTAATTTTAATAAAATTTGTAAAAGATTATTATTTATCTAAATTAAATTAAGTAAAATAAAGTAGAACAAAATTAAGTGAACTATAATAAATTGAAGCATAGCTTTTCATGGCAATTGGAGAAATCATGGAAAACACGGCAAGGACCCAAAAACACGCTAAATGCCTTGTTTTTATGGTTAAAAACCACCCTGTCGGAACTGTAAAACAGATTTTTCGAAGATGGCATTCGAAATTAAAATTTTTTTGAAAAAACAGAAAATATCCCACTAATTTCAACTACTAGCTCCAACTTCAATTACTTCGGAAGGGAGTTTGAACAATATAAGACAGGTCTCTATTATAAGACAGGTCTCTAATATAAGACACCCCACTGAGAGTGTTTGAAAAATATAAGATAGGTGTCTTATATTAGAGAAAATACGGTATGTTGAGCAAGATCGGTTGGCATTTCAACAGCTCCCTCCGAAAATTAATTTATGAATAAAAATCGATGTGAAACAGATTTAATTTACATCATAGTATCTGGCAAAACCTCGACACTATAACAAGAAAGGATCAGCAGATCATATATAACTATGGCAATTAATTAAATAGCAAGAAGATGAATTTAAAAAAGAATGTATCAAACCTTGGCCAAAGTCGAATTTGCCAATTCCACCATCAGTTGCTCACATTCCACTGTTTGTGCAAATTTGCCTCCTGCAACATCGTTATCAGCTCCAATTTCACTTTTTGGTCTGAAACTTGTTGCTCGGCAACCAATTTGGATTTGTCCAAATGGATCCGATCTCTTCCCTTCACCATTATCCGTTTGTATACTTGTTCGGCTTTTCCGTAATATTGTTCCAAAATGGCCAATTCATTTTCCAGGATTTCATTATCTTCTTGGTAATAGTGGGATTATGGTTAAATTTTTACCTGTCCTATCAATATTGTACTATGATTTATTTTTAATACTGAAATAAACAAACTTTTCATTTTAATTTTGAGTATGGACTCCAAAAACTATAGACCATACATCCTTAACTACAATGAATCATTCACTTAGACTTCGAATAATTCAATTTTTGGCATTCGAATTTAATTGATTTTGTTTTTTTTCAATTATTTTTGTGCACAAATTTTTTTTCATAAAAACCGATCTGGCAATGCCTTTTTTCCACATTTCCTACCAATTCCTATTCCCTTCAGCTTCGTTCTCAAATATTTGATGATTCGCAATTTTTTCTCCAAAAATGCAATCTCTGCAACCTCCAGTCCGCCCACAAATTGGTGCAATTCGGGCCAACTTCATAGTTCGGCATTGCTTTTAGGGAATTAATAAAAATTCATGATGGGATTAGTAAATTGATGAAATAACTTACTAGCAATAATAATTTTGCTAATTATCATGTAAAAGATTTATTTATTTTTATAAAATTGATGCTATGCACAACAACACATAATACACTAATAATTCCTTTATTTTTCCTACCATTTTGCCCGAATTTACGATTTGTTCTTTGATGCTTTTGATATTTTTATTGAATTCAAAAATTTCATTTTTCAGCTTTTTAACACCCAATTTATCCTCTGGACCAATTGCTAGAGCTGAAAAAATATAGGTATATGTTGTAGCCGAAAGTGAAATTCAGCCGATTTCGAAATCGGCTAGCCGAAACTGAATCGGCTAGCGATTCTGAATCGGCTAGCCGGAAGTGAACCGGCGGCTAGCCGATTCTGAAAAAATCATGGTTGGTGCTGTGGATGTGTCAAAATCACACTCATCCCATGGGGCATGGGTTCGAATCCTCAGCGAGTAAAATGATTTCTATGGACGGAAAGAGACCTGAAACCGTTGAAAAAATAAAATAAAAATAATTTAATTATTTTATTAAATTATTAAATAAATTTTTGGACCTCGGATTTTCTAAAATTTTAAGAGGCTTAGGATTTCAAGAATTTTTTTTAATTTCAAGGAAATTTTTTGAAAATCCTAGGCCTCGGAATTTTTTTCTCAAAATCCTTATTATTAAATAAAGTCTTTATTAAATAATCTTAATTTTTTTGTAAAATAATAGCCTGCGGAAAATTGTTTGAGGATTGTGGAAAATTGTTTTGGGCGAAAAATTGGGCGATAAAACGACCCTAGAACAAGGGGCGATAAACCGTAGGCGATGAACCGACAGGGATGAATAGTGTGGAGATGATCAAAAGAGAATTTTTTGGCGTGTATGTCTTTGGGGAGAGTCTCCAGCTCCAACTGACGCAGTCACGCCGATATTTTTTTGAGAATTTGTTATTGAATCTTGATATATGATTGTTTCGGGTGTCCCGGCGGTTCCGATAGCCCGGAGAATATTTAGAAAACATAGAGACTTTTCTTTAAAAAGTTTGATCAATTTTTTCGAATTTTTGAATTTTCCTCCTCCTTTTTCTACGCCCCCCCCCCCCCGCCCCGTGCGAATGACTCCTCCGACCCCATGCTAATGGAGAATGACACCTCCTTGATCCCTCTTGTGGTCTTGTGCACTTATATGGAGTACATTATTTATTTATTTTAATAATCTTTCAAATATTACCAGAAATTTCTACTTTACCAAAACTTTATCACCCAAAAACCGAATTTCGACCAATTGAAAAAAAATCTGAAAAAATCAAATTTTACTTTTTTTATTTTTTAATATTTTTTATTATTTTTTTCATCGATTCCAGGTCTCTTTCCGTCCATAGAAATGCGGCGAAGTGGGGGGGGGTGGGTCACCGAAAATTTTTTGCGAAGTGGTCTATTTTTGCCAATAATCACCTTCTGGAGCTATTTTTTCGAAAATTTGCCATTTTTCGTTTGCGAAGTGGTCAATTTTTGCTAAAATTCACTTTTTGAGGCAATTTTTTCAACAATTTGCCATTTCCGTTCACGAAGTGGTCTCCAAAGCACAAAATTTGTCTCATCTTTATAAAACAGACCACTTCGCAGAAGGGTAAGGTCCGGCGGTCCCGATAGGAGCCGCCGGAGAAAATTTTGAAAAATTTCATCCTTCTCTTAAGAAAATTGATCAATTTTTTGCTTTAAACCACTTCGCAAAAGGGTGCTGCTGTCCGGCGGTCCTCCGGAGAAAATTTTGAGAATTTGGACCCTTTTTCTTTTAAAAAATTGCCATTTTACCCCACTTCGCACCTCCCCTCCCCCCTCCTGCGAAGTCCTTCCCCACCAACCAGGGCTGCACGAAATTTCGAGTTTCGATTCCTCGAAATTTCGAGTTTTTTTAGTTTCGAATTTCGAGAAAATGCTCGAAATTTCGAGCAAAATGCACCCCTAAGAATGGGGATCTTGGCTGGCGACATGCACCCATAAGAATCGAGTCTTCATTTGAATATTTTTATCAACACGATTCACCTGCATATTTTTCTAGCAATCTGCCATCTACACTATTTAGCTTTTTCCCATTCCCATGTTTAGTGTGATGGGGCATAACCCCATCACTCCCCGGGAACACCGACTGTGGCCCTTCGGGACTCACAAGGTGGAAGCGCACCGGCGACACACATCGCCGGTGCACCAGGTGCATCCATCAACGGGGCGGTGTTTTGTCGGTTGGCACAAACGTGCACAGACAAATCGCCCAGTGGGGCGAGAGAAAGAAAAGAAAGGGAAAGAGTGTGTGAGAATGAGAGAGAGCATTCTCCACCTTTCCGGAACCTTCCAGAAAAGGGCAGACACTCGCGTTGGCGAGGAGAAAGCTGCCCGTTGGGCAGAGAAAGAGAAAGAAGGGAAAGAGTGTGCAAGCACACTCTAACCCACAACAAGTGGCTGTGTCTACCTAGCCATTCCAACAGTTCAAATTTGAATTGGACGCGGATCAGGACATGCGTGTCGAAACCGAAATATGCTGTCCCGCCCACCCCCATGAGGGGCGGAGGAAATGCTTATAAACCCCCAATTGGGGAGGAAAAATCAGTTCCAAATCTCATTCAATTCCTCGACGACAACAGCAACTCCGACGAATTTCATCATGCCGATCAACACCAACCGCACTCAGGGAGGCGCGGGCCGGGCTCCGTCTGGTCCCGTCGCCGCTCCAGCAAGGCTGAAGGCCTGGGCGGAGCGGGGCGTGGAAAGCGGGCAAGCCGGCGCCAACCATGAGCACCGCGGCGCGGTGGCGCTCGGCGGGAAGGGAATGAAAGGAGGGGCCAAGTGCCCGGAGAGGAAGGTAAGTGAGAAGCGACCGCAAGTGGGCCTTAGGCCCGAAAGCCTTAAAAGTTTGGTTGTCCCGCAAGGGACGAAATCGATCCTGACGACCCCGAAAGGGGAGAAACCGGTCTACATGGCCGGGACTCTGACAAACCCGAAAGGGTTGAAGCCGGCCTATGGGGCCGAGATCAAACCGATTGCTTCGGCAATCGCGGATAAACCGCAAGTTGGCCTTAGGCCAGACAGCATTAAAAGAAACCGTTGCGCGCCTTTGGCGCCAGCTGAGTCGTGGCCAACATTGGTCGCCGCAAACGGCAAAAGCCTGAGGCGGTATTGGCTTACGGATCCGGGTGCGGATCCGGAATTCATGGAACATCTCTGGGAGGTGTATCTCACCACCGGAAGATGGATCGCGGAAGGGATGGACGAGGACGGACGTCCCGGTAAACCCTGGAACGGGTCAGGGGGTTTGTCCGCGAAGTCCGAGCAGTACTTCCAAGGGAAGGGAAGAGCGGCCGAGTCATGGCCCGATCTGGTGCCCGTCACGGACGAGAGCCCAGACGATTTCGCGAACGGGGATTCGAACCCCGGACTTTTACCGCAAGTTGGCCTTAGGCCAGACAGCCTTAAATTAAACCCAATCTCGACCTCGGTGTCGATTGTGCAACCACGTCTCGTGGAACCCAAGGTCCTTCCATGGCCCACAGTGGCCCAAAAGGGCCAAACACCCCAAAGGGGTGAAGAACCTGATCATTCCGAACGGTCGGAGGAATCATCCGCGAAGTTCAAGCAGTACTTCGAGGATGCGAAGATGAAATCCGGGAGCATGTCTTCCCTAATCCGGGGTACTGCTCGCCCGAACACATTGGGAGAGTTGGTGAAGTCGGCCCCTGGGAGTGGACCGAATCAGCACGCTGACCATTGCGCAACGGTTGCAGCGGACGGGGACGAGGGGACCCGAGTGTTCATGTTGTCCTCACTCGGGGGAAAACTCCCGGAGGCCGGTGAATGCTCGGTGGCCGGCCGAGAGTGGGTTCCACCCGGGCCCAGCGCCCACTCGGAGCATGGCCAAGGGACTTGGACGCCGGAAACGGTGGTCCCGATCCCGGTCACCCTCGGAACCCTAGCCTCCCTGGCCTCTCAGACTTTGGACGGGACCGGGAACGACTTTTTATTCTTTTACTTTTAGCACTGCATCCCAAGGAAGGCCTGAAATTTTCAAAAAAATTACAGATATCAATTTTTCCCCTGTTAAAATTTTTGAGAATTTTTTTTCGAAAATTTGAAGAAAAAATGACCGATTTCCTTCAAAAATCGCCAAAATTTTTCAAAATTTTCCGGCGGCCCCTATCGGTGCCGCCGGAGACCCCCCTCCCCCTTGGTGCACCCCCGAAAATTTTTTTTCTGGCTACGGGCCTAAGGAACGGTACAGAACACAGGATTTTTAAAATTACAGGACAGCGTCTTGTTATAGGATTATTCTGTATATGCTTTTTTGCACCTTTTTTCTTGAATATTGAGACTTTGAAGGAATTGTTATTTTTGCATCAGAATTTACTTATAATTGGATTTTAGAATTTTTCTGCAAAATAAATAATTTTGAAAATTTTTGAAAAATTTCGAGTTTCGATTCCATGAAATTTCGAGGTTTTTTGAGTTTCGATTTCGAGTAGGCATCCGAGTTTCGTCCTGTTTCGAGTTTCGAGCAAAATCCGAGTTTCGTGCAGCCCTGCCACCAACCGACCCCTGGACCCCCTCCCCCCAGTCACCCGACCGGCCTCCCTGCGAAGTCTCCCCTCCTACCC
>LDKF01000027.1:23111-62933 GCA_001026735.1 Rotylenchulus reniformis
ATCAATTTATTTTCTTAAGAAATTTAGCCATTTTTTCTTTAATTCAAAAAATTTTCTAGTTTAGCATTTGGGTGCTTCAGCTCCCCCCCCCCCCTAGCTTCTCTCTCATTGCCCTACAATTTACGACATTGAACTCTTACCGCTTGCCCTACAATTGCCCTACAATTTTCCTTGCCCTCAATTTACGACATTGAACTCCTCCTTGAAAATCGAAACACTCCCCTAAAAACCGTTTTTCGACAAAAATATCAGCTTGCATATCCCTCCGAGTCAAAATTCCTGATCCGCTAATGTCTAAGGGATTTCAAGAAAATCAAAAATCGGTAATTCCTAAATCCCCCAAAATAATTTGAATAGTCCAGCTCATGGAAAGCCAAAGCTTAGGAGTTTTTAGTTTAAAATGATGATTTTAGCGTGAAGGAGCTTGAGCACGTGATGAGAAAGGGCCAATCCAACAGATCCAGTGGCCGCACCAACATGAACGAACACAGCTCCCGATCCCATGCCATCTTAATTGTCACCGTCGAGTGCTCCGAGACGGGTCCAGACGGAAAATCTCATATCAGGTTGGGCTATATCGGGTCTAAATCCAAATGAATTTTTTAAATGTTACAAAATATGGTACTTTTTCACTTTATTCTTCACCCCGCCCCCACTCCATAGAAATTTTTTGGCTTCAGGTTTACAAATTCAAACAAAAATTTTATGTTGTTCGGAGTTTGCGCTGATTTATCAAATGATTTTATTAAATCTATGATTTAATCTTATTTCTTTTAACTTACATATTTCTTACCCCCAAAAGCCAGCAATGAAATGTTATCGTTGGACTCTAAGGAATCATAAATCTGATGACATTATATGACATATCCAACATTAGATTTCAGCTCAGCACATTTTAAGCCTGGATCACTTTAATATCACATTTTTACTTAAGGAAAATTCGTTTTTTACAAGGAGGGGGGGGGGTGAAGTGAAAAATACCTAAAGTTTGAATTGTCCTCAACCAACTTTCATACGTAAAATCTAATTTTTCTCTTGAATAGCACCATAAAACATTAATTCATCACTAATAGAAAGACCTTTCTTCTTAACCACTCCGAAATTGATCTTCTCGAGCCTTCTATCAAAAGTTCTGAACATTGTCCCCTAGGGTCGCCCGACTGAATTTGGTGGACCTAGCAGGCAGCGAGCGACAGTCCAAGACGGGCGCTGAGGGCGAACGATTCCGAGAGGCGACCAAGATTAACCAGTCTCTGTTAACACTGGGAAGAGTGATCGAAGCAATAAGCGACCCCCACACCATGTACATCCCCTACAGGGATTCACAGCTGACTTATCTACTCCGAGGCAAGTTGCAAATCGACCGAATCGCTTAATGGTCACTGATCTGTAGTGGTGGATCCATATGACACATTCAAATCGGTGCTTTGTCATTTCCCGAAAAAGTGCTATTTTGATTAAAAGTCATTTTTTTGTATTAAAATTTTTTCTTAATTCCGACAATTGAAAAATCAGGGGTTTTCGAAAAACTTCATTTTCATATGAAATTCAAAAAAATATATCACAAGAATCAGATGAAATTCTGAACAATTTTGCCTTTTATGCGTTCATTATGAAGTTGAAAAAATATGTTTGGTCCAAAGGTCACTTTTTTGGGAAACATCCCATCACATTTAAATCGGTTTATTCAATGATCAATCAATCGATCCTTTGAGCCCTTATCAATTCGGATCAAACCATTCAAGCTAAGACGATGAATGTCCCAAGCATCATAATACAATAATTCATCTTATAGACAACATAGAAAAATGATTTAGATGTCTAAATTCTAGTAAAAATAAACGTGAAAATTAATTAACATACCCGAATAAAGTTATCTGTCAAAATACCGTATTTTTCCTATTTTGAATCCCGGGTGTCATTTTCAATTTCCTTCCAAAAGAGTACTCATTATTAGAGACCGGATTTTTAGGTGCTAACAAGTAACAACTATCAAAATAGTTACTATAATATGTGCTAAAAAAAGTCCTAAATAGTTGCTAAAAATTGTAAAATAGTTGTTAAAAAAATTAGCGAATTTCAATATGAATTTTTATTTTTCATCAAAAAACATGCAAAAATAATTTTGCTTTTCATAAATGTAAGCAATGTATCTTACCAGATTTTGGGGATAAAATTCGTCCTTTCATCGGTCAAAATGTTATTTACGCTGACAAATGAACATATAAAGCTCTTGTAGTTCGATTTTTGTAATAGTTTTTTTTTAATTTTTAGTCCATATTTTGAAACTTCTGTCTATTATAATAAATATTAAAATTCATAAAATCTTAGTGAGAAGGTCCTGGTTCTCTAATTTTTAGTTTTTTATGTAGGTGTTTCGCTCCTTTAGGCATTTTTACTTTATTTATTTTTATTTAATGTCGGTTTATTTTTTTTGTAGGTGTATCGCTCCTTTAGACATTTTTACTCTTTTTTTTCAAAATTTAGAAATTTATGAAAATTTGGGCAATTTTCGCATAAAAATTGGGTTTCCCGCTAAAAATGTAAAATCACGTTGAATTTTTTGAAAATTTTTCGTAATTATTATTATTTTTTGAAAATTTTGACCAAAATTGCTAAAATATTGCAAAATAGTTGCTAAAACCTTGAAATAGTTGAAAATAATTGGTAAAAACTCTTTCGAAAATGCATCGAATAACTTTAAAAAACATGTTTTTCGTGCATATTTGGCCATAAACTATTCACCAAAAAAATAGTTTACAAACTAAAAATCCGGTCTCTACTCATTATAATTAGGAAGATGACAAGGAGTGGACTTAATAGAAAAATATTTAAATCATTCATGGCGGAAATTGGCCAACGTGTGCGAATTATTTTGGTCAAATTAGGGTGCAGCGGGATCGGGATCCCGGCCGATTTTCGGGATCGGGATTTGCCAGAGTCGATCCGGTTCCCGAATATCCCAAAAGTCAATCCCGATCCCGAAATCCCGAATTTTTTCGGGATTTTGTACAAAAAAACTCAAAAATTTGCGTGCCAATTTTTTCTAAAAAAATTTTCAAAAATAATTTTTTATTTTTTATTGTAAAAATGACTTGCCGTTAATAATTTTTGACCCCCCAAAAAAATTTATTTTATTTTTTTGGACTTCAGAATCGGATTCAGCATCAAAAATTACCCTAAAGAAGCCATTTTTAGATGAATTTACGAGGAAAAATTTTTTTTGAAAGATTAAATTAATTGATCAAAATCAATAAACATCTTAATTAATACCAGTTAAAAAAATTAATACCAGTTACTGATATTGGTTAATTTTGGTATGGATATTGGTATTTATCTCGGTATTGTTCCTAACACTAATTCGGGCTCATATTTATGTTAGCTAATTTTTTGTTCTTTTTAGAATCAGAACCATTTCCAAAATTCTAAATTAAGTATAAGCCGAGTTATAAACATTCATGGTTCAAACTTCCCAAGGAATCCATCAATTCATCATTTACTTCTCCACCCATCTGATCTTCTTTCTTCTCGAGCCATCTGTTTTATTTGATTTTGCTTTTAGACTCCCTTGGAGGCAACTCCAAGACGGTGATGATCGCCAACATCGGGTCCGCTTCCTATAACCATGAGGAGACCCTGAACACCCTGCGCTATTCCTCGCGGGCCAAACAAATCCAGAACCAGCCCCGGATGAACAAGGACCCCAAGGACGCACTATTGATCGAAGAAGAACGCCGGTTGAGCGAGGAAGGACGCCGATGCCTTCTGGCAGATCTGGAGAGGGAAAGAAAGGTAGGAGAGGACCAGAACGGGGTCCAGCCAAAAGGCCAAAAGTAATAAGAGCCTACCTGCTGAACATTGATCACCCTACGGATTCGGAACATTTCAAAGATAATCGGACCTGTACTGATTTAGACACATGGGATCTGAGGCCGGAATTCTCATGACATTTAAAACCCACAATATAATATAATGAAGAAGATCCAACCGGTATAAAGTCGGACCTGCGATTGTAGATGTCAGACTTTGCCTCCTACGAAATAAGAAATAGGGGGAGGGGATCAAGGACCATTTTTTACGAAAATAAGTAATTTTTCAACAAAAATCGTTAAATTTTGTCAAAGTTTAAATATGCATATTTTGACGTATTTTAGTGATTTGGAAAAGGCTATCCTGGATATTGAATGAGGCAACAACAAATTATTTTATTTTGATAAACTAGAGGAGAACTTCATATTTTCAGTTGGATGTTATTGAGCAATTTTATTAGTTTTTTCAGCAAATTTTATTACTTTTATTTGGTTAACAGTTGTTCAAATGCGGAAAATAATTATCGTATCAATTTTTTTTATTATTAACAAATGCGAAATTTATTTAGTTGACAAAGGAGTGGAGGCAGAAGGCAGAGGAGGCAGAAGACAGACAGAAGAAAAATGATGAAGAATGGAAGAAGAAGTTCGAGCGCGAAGTGAAGAAGAGGAAGGAGGCGGAAAGACGGCAAAATGATCTGGAGGATCGGATCAACATTTTGGAAGCGGTGAAGAAGAACACATCGGAGGAGGAGGAAGAAATAATGGATGATGAGAGCAATTGTGATGCGTTGATGCTAACAATTGGCCAGAGTGGGAGGATGAATCGGAGCAAAGACAGGGGAGAACAGCAAGAAGTGCCGGTGAGCCTAATCACATCATTGACCCGCTAGAAGCATTCGGTGCTGGGACGTTAAAAAAAGTGTCAAATGACCAAATCGAATTCCAAACTAAACGACAAACATGATCAAATTTAATTCTGAATCGCAGTCGAAAACCTTAATTTCAGAGTTTCGCTTTATTTCGACTTTTTTTTGTCAAAATTCAAAGAAATTTTGGACCATTCAATTCAGAATTAAGTTCTACACAATTTTGTCTTATGCATTTTATTTTTTATTACTTGTCAAAGATTTTTAATTCGATTTGGCCATTTGCACTTTTTTAACGTCCTAGCACCGAACCCTCGGTATAAGACAATGGGTAAAGATGGAGCTTTGAAATTCCCTTGTTGTTTTTAACCTCTAATTCCCTTTTTTGGTTTATTTATTTTATTTATAATCAATTGCTTCGAAAAATAAAAAAGGGAAGCCATTTAGGGCTTTTTCGAAATTATTGATATTGAGAGAATCATTTTTTCTATTTGAATTTGAATGATTATTACATTACTAAAAATAAGAATAAAATTTATTGCAGGCCAAAGACGGATCGGATGATGCATGGACCTTGGATGAGCGTATATTATATACTTGGAAAGAGTGGAAATTGATTTGCGGCACGGAATTCGAAAGGAAATATTTATATATTTGGCAAGATGAATTTGTTCTGAGATTGAGGTATTATGGAATGGATATTCAAATAACTAAAATGAATAAATTTAAAATTTAACCGAGAAAATATAAGTTCTGCAAAAAGAATAGAAAAAAAATTTGAGACTAGTTTTCTAATCTTTTTTATATTTTTAAAATAGCTGTACATTTTTTAATTATTCAATAGTTAATAAATATTTAAAATAGAAATTGCCTGGTCATATTCTTACCTTATTTTACTTTAATTTGACAGGCGTGGAAATTTCTTTGCAAGGATTTTTTTCTGCATGAATGGTCGATTTGGCACTATGGCTTATGATGGCAGTGTGACTTTCGATGAAGATGACAATCATGCGAATTTCCTTGGCAATTTCAAAAAGGCAAAGGCATCGATCCCCTCCGGCGACACTCGGATAAAGTCCATTCTGTCCGTTCCACGCCCATTTCAGTCAATCCAATTCGGAAATTGGAATCTATCTTCGGAGGAAACTGATACCATGCTGGTGACCAATCGTTTCAATACCGAACAAAAACTAAGCATCAAAAAGGACTTGCTCAAAACCATGGTCGAATCCAACCTGTTAAATTGATCCGTTGAGTGAAAATTTTTAATTTTTCATTGAATTTCATGTTGCATTGAATTTAAACTTCTTACTCTGTATTAAAGTTTGGGGATTCAGTCCGAAAATTTCAAGTAAAATGTTTTCCAGTGTATCATATAAATTTCCCCCAAAACTTTCAGAAAGCAGAGATATTTCATATACATATTAAGAAAAAAACATTTATAAAATGAAAGAAATGATATTAGGTTGAAAGAAACGAGGTTTAAAATTTAAATTTCTCAACATTTTTTTCAAAAGTATCTCTCATTAGTCTATTTTTTACACTTTAACTATTCGAGAAAATCTCGACAACAATGTAATTCACATTCTGCTAATTCGTTTTACAAATTATTGACAGCATCAAGTCTCGTTTTTTTAAAATAAAGATAAAAATTTATGTTAGTGAGCAAGATGAAAAATCAATGGCAAAATAAATAATAAAGATATGACATAAACGAGGAAAGAATAAAATTCAGCACAAATTTGTCTTTTATTTTTTATCTAACAGGTCGAACCAAAAAGTTTTAAGCCAAATTTTTGCATTTGGCGGTTTTTTAACGTCCTAGCACCATTTTGATCATGATCAATAAGTTGATTGACATTAATCAATGATAATCGCAAATAATCAATCGAGGTTTGATAAACCAATTTTGTCTTTTTTATAAAAAAAGGTAAATAATTAATAATTTTTCTATGATTAAAACCAATTTTCAAAGAAATATGAAAGTTTAATTAAAGAAAATATTTGATCAAGGTCAATGATCGACAAAAATTTATTTATATTAGATTATTTATTCTAACTGATTCAAGAATGGTCTATAGGCAATACATGCGAAAATTTGTTAATCTCTCCTACTACTCTCTGTTTTTTTTATCATATTTGATCTTTTACTCTAAATAATTCTGATAAATCGGATTAGGTATACAGAGTCGGACATAAGTTCAGGAACACTAGTGGGTGATTTGAAAAAAGGAATAAAAAAGAGTAAAGAAAACGCCAAATTACATTTTGTCTTACCATTACTTACAGCATTTTCCGTGGGCTTTCCAATTATATCAAACCCATCCCACTCTCAGCACTTTTACTGTTAACATCAATATTGTTCAAAATCGTAAAAATTTCGGAGCAATTTTCCCAGAAATGATGATTCATTTCGTTTATTGCATTCGTTGGATCGGAAATGGGCAAAATGGGATTGATATTTGTGGGAGAATGGGGGTTCTGCCCATTCAACAACGTGAATATCAATACAAATAAATTAAAATCAAAAACAATACAAATAGCATTTAAATTCTTATATTCTATAGAAAAAAATTCATATATCTAGATAATTAACAAAAGCATGAATTTTTCTTGAACCTGATATTAATTTCGGGATCTAGTACACAAGGTTACCATTAATTAATATAAATTAAAATTAAAAAATATATTATATTTGAAAAAATCTAATATTTAAAAATCATTAGTTTAAGAAATTAAACTAATGCATAACTTTTTTTTGGCCATGGATATAGGTCTCAAATTTTTATCAAAAATACTTAATTTTTGGGGCTATTTAATGGGGCAAAAAACTCATCAGTTGCAATTTTGAAAACCGGTTTTTTGACCGGCACAATTTTTCGAAATTCAGTCCATAAGGGGGGACCCTTATGAAAATTTCGAAAAAATTTTTTGGTCAAATTTGGGCCTGATACTTTCTCCCTGGGGGTTTTTTAGGGCGTAGAACACGAATTTGGCCCCAAAACTGGGTCATCTCTGTCCAAAAATCCGACTTTTCGGGTTCCAGGCACCTGTTTTTCGATCTTTTTAAGGAAATTCGACATTAAAAGGAAGAGCAAAAATTCTGCTCTTTTGTACTTTTTGTCTAACGAGGTTTAAAAAAGTTTCTATAAGATTTAAAAGGGAGGCTCTCAAAGGCCCTTTGCTAACATACTAGTACCGTAAAAAATTTATAGGAATCAGGCTGATAATGATGACAGTAAATTTGTGAAAATATTGAGCTTATTTTCTGAAATGATAATTGGATTTGGAATACATGTATCATTTCTAAGTTTGAGAAGATGGCGTAAAAACATGGCATTTGGGACGTATACATGGTTGCCGCAAAAGCCCTACCGCAATATTAGATAATAAGCTACCTAATCTTACAAAATTCAGAGTTATGATTTTGCTTATTTTCCTTGCCATCAAGGCCCGTATGTTAAAAACGGTGTTGTTTACCCGGGTAAACAACACCGGGTAAACGGCACCGGGTAGTTTACCCGGAAACCCGTATGCTAAAAAAAATTCCAAAAAAAAAAGAATTATAGCTATTGAAGGGTCGGATCTTCGTAACCAATCGATGCTTAATGACGTGCATAACTTGCACGTCATTAAGGTACATAAGTTTTCATTCTTTTACAGGTGATAGTGGCTCGCAAAGATTGATTAAGGAAAACAAAACGATCAACGATCCGAAACTGAAGATTAAAGTCTTTGACAATGATTATATTGTGTTTTTTGATGACAATGCTTTGCCCAATGTCTCAAATCATGACCATCCACTCTGGGTCGTCAATTATATCCATGTAAGAACTATTAAATTACTTAGGGTGTGTAATAAGTTTTGAGCCCTCCTCGCCAATTTCATAAAATTATTTTTTTAAAAATCAAATTAAATAAAGGCAATCCACCAAATATCTACTATTATGATTGGTGATATGTTGTCCCTTTTTGGACAAAAAATCAAATCTTTTTGCTTAAGATTAAGAGGAATCAGAATGCAAATACAACCTGAGGTCATTTTTGACATGGTCAAATTGGACCAAGTTTTTCTTAACAATAGGAAGTGCTTGGGGAACAATTCAAATGCTATTTTGATAGAGCATAATTTGCATAATATTCTGGGTAAAAAAGAGCTTCCCAGCCCTTCAGGTAAAAGTTTTCACGAAGATCGAATTTTCAACATCGATTTTGAGCTGACCATCCAAAAAATTATTTCGCTACGAAATGACAAAAACAAGCCATTGGATTCAAATTTTTGAGATATATAGCCTATTTTGATATAATACTATTGAAATAAAATGATTTATGCTTTTGAAAAATCCTCACAGCTGAAATTTAAATTTTGTTCCCTAAAAATACCCTAATTTTACGGGGTTTTTGGTGACCTGCAAAAATCTTTGTTTGAATTTTGTAAAATCTTTCATTAATGTGCAATAAAAAAGGGTTTAGTGGACTATCTTTTTACAATAGTTCAATTTTTTATCTTGCAAAAAAGCCTTAATTAGAGTCCATAGAAATAATGTGGTCGAAATTCAATGTTGGGTTTATTTATTCTAAAAATCATAAAAATATTTTTATTAAGAGTTATACTTTATTTTTCTAGCAAAAATCAAAGAAGATAATTTGGACTATAATATGAAAAAGAGTTGAAAAGAATTAGCGGTAAACCACAAGAGTTATGAATTTTTTAAAATGCTCCTATACAGAGGGCTCAAAACTTATTACACACCCTAAGTAAATAAGTTATGAAGCAAGTTATCCGATAAAACTTTTCAGTTGGGTAAAACAGGATATTGACAGGGGTTGAGTTGAATTATTAGGACCTAGATCACAATAAAGATCAATAAAAATATGCTTAGATTGCGGCAGGGGAAAATTGTTGATAAAAATTTCCCGTCTTAGATCTCTGGAGCTCTACAGCTCAATAAGTCTACCATCGAATGTTTTTCTAAGGTAACATACAAATTGTACAGAATTTTATGCTCTATCTTTTGGAAAAGTTCGGATTTTTAGTGAAATACCATATTTTTCGATATTTTCGAACCTTTTGTTCGAATTTCTAAAAATTGAAAATACCAAAAGATAGAGCATAAAATTCTGTACAATTTGTATGTTACCTTAGAAAAACATTCGATGGTCCTCTTTCAGCCTAAAGTGCAAAAATGGGCGTTTCGGCCTAAAGTGCAAAAATAACATATCAGTCCCAGAAAACTTTTTTGTTAGACCTGTTAGACCAAATGTATAAAAAGAAAAGTTGTGCAGAATTTCATGTTGATTCTGAAGATATAAAAAATTTTCTGAAATTTTCGACAAAAATCTCAAAAATCGAAAATATTAAAAATTCGAGTTTTTCCGAAATATTTCGACATTTCTGTCGGAATTTCGAAAAAATATTTATATCATCAGAATCAGCATGAAATTTTACACAACTTTTCTTTTTATACATTTGGTCTAACAGATCTAACAAAAAAGTTTTCTGGGACTGATATATTATTTTTGCACTTTAGGCCGAAACGCCCATTTTTGCACTTTAGGCTGAAATGACATAGCACCGCTTTAAACATCAAAGTCTATTAACAGCTTTTAGTTTATTGATGTGTTACCCTCTGGCCAGCCGACTGGATCCGAAAAATGACATTGGTCTGACAATTACGACCATGCATTGGTCGATCCCGAACTTGCCTAACAATCCGGTCACTGAGGAATGCGAACAGATCCGAAAAAGCTATGCAACGAGTCTTTGAATGGATGCTTGATGTCGAGAACGTCATGGCAAGGGCTNAGGCCGAAACGCCCATTTTTGCACTTTAGGCTGAAATGACATAGCACCGCTTTAAACATCAAAGTCTATTAACAGCTTTTAGTTTATTGATGTGTTACCCTCTGGCCAGCCGACTGGATCCGAAAAATGACATTGGTCTGACAATTACGACCATGCATTGGTCGATCCCGAACTTGCCTAACAATCCGGTCACTGAGGAATGCGAACAGATCCGAAAAAGCTATGCAACGAGTCTTTGAATGGATGCTTGATGTCGAGAACGTCATGGCAAGGGCTTGGATTAAGATATGGCGGGGAAGATCATTTGATTTTGAAGATGTCCATCGGTATTGGTTGAGGAAAATTAAGATATTCATGAATCCGATCGATCTAGTACCATACTCTGTTTAAATTTTCTTCTAGAATTCTCTATCGTTTAATTCTATTTTTTCTACTCATTTTTTGATATTTTCTTTTTCTTCTTGACGATTCTCATCATTTAGTTTGGCCCCATTCAATTCAATTTTCCAGAAGATTTTTTTTATTTTTTCACAATATAGGACTGAATGAAAGAATAAAATACAAAGCTCAATAAAATTGGTTTATTGTGTTTGTCCAAGATAAAGAATTTAAATAATTATTAGAGAGGAAAAAGGAAAATTTTTTGCAAAATCATTTTTTTAACAAATTTTTGCGAAAATCTGAAAACAAAAGTCAGAATATTATGTATAGTTGCAAAACAGAAAACTTGAAAAACCAGAACATATGTAAGGAAAAACAAAAGTCAGCGCTTTTACACAACCATAAAAATAAATCAGAATATTTTGCACAACCAGAAAAAAAGAATTTTTTTTGTAAAATCAGAAAAACAAAAATCCGAATCAGAAAACTGAAGCGACTTTACGCTGAAGAAATTTTCTAATTCAAAACAGTGCTTTCGTGACCGCACATTTTCAGGTCACTAAATGACAAATGATCTGAACGGCGGGAATCCGGTTTGGCAAATGTTTGGATCTCAGATTCCAAATTGGCCAAAATTCAAAATCTTGCGAAAATCGATAATTAAGACATTCTAAACAAAAATTTTAACTGGTTAGGTTTAAAAATTTCATGTTCATCTGAACTTGGTCAAAACATCATCTTAATAAAAATTTCGCACAATCTTCATTCGAACTTGGTCACAACATAATCCGAACATAAAAAAATCACAAAACATGTTCGCACGATGTTTGACAAAGTTCGGACGAACAAAATGGTCTGATTTGGAATGGTTAAATTTTTAAAAATTTAAAAATTTTTCCCGAATAGAAAATATATTTTAAATAAATAATAATAATATTAGCTACTATAAATAAAAAATAATTTTTTGCAACGAAAAATAACTTACAATTCCAAAATTTATTCCATACCACTAGAAGCCAGGGTAGAATTTTTTCCTTCACTGTCCATTGTCCGGATATGGAAAATATGATTTTACATTTTCTTTGGGAGGTTTGGATAAAAGAAATATTGGATATAGTATAGCTGATCGAAATTCGCGAAACTCGAAATTTCGCCCAGCCTTGGTCAAGATCTGGGGTTTACTGATCTGGCTTTTTACGCAGGAAATCCCAGAGCACAGACTTTTCTGCCACATGCATTCCGCCGTCTCCTCCACATTCATTCCTTCCTTTCGTGTTTCTTTGCAACTCTTCTTCATGCTCGTCGCCTTTCCCTCCGAAAATCACTTGCTATTTCCTAGCTTTCCCTCGTTTCTCTGCCCTCTCTCTACCAATTTTTCTAGTTTTCTTTGGCAAACTATGGATTTTTCCTAATCCTGTATCCGTTTCTATCCTCAAGTTAGCCATTTGGTTATCGCTTCTCGGCCTTTTGGCTAATAAGATCAAAGGTTTGTTCTCTTTTTCTCTGCTTCTCTTTCAATCTAATGTTCTCATCCCAATTTCAGTGTAGTAACAGTTCTTTACGACTTAATCTCCGTAACGACGCTTACTAGCGTCCAAAGAGATTACCCAATTTTTGGAGAATGGTCTCAGACCGGGGCTTGCTCCCAAAGAGATTACCCAATTTTTGGAGAATGGTCTCACGGGGCTTGCTCCCTCTCGACAGCGCGTCGGCCTGGTATTGCACTTGCCTCCGGGACGGCATATCCATCCGTAAGGGGGGATCAAAATCGAAAAATTAGTCTCGAATAGCCCTAACTTTTCTAGTTCAAGACTCTTGACTCCATCGAAGCTCTTGGTTGGACCAAATTTTTCGTGTATAAAGGTCCCTACCCAAAGAAATTGTTGTTGATCAATTAAAGTTGACCAAAAAACTTTTTTTTGAACAATTTCAACAGGTTTGATTTCGGTGGACCCCCTCATACTTGAACCTCTTTTTGAAAATTTTTTCTTAAAGAATCTCTAAAAAAGGGTAATGTTGCAGCTTGCTGGTCTCGGAAATTTTTCATTTTGAGAAATTTCATTCGCAGTTTGCGGGTCTCGAAAAATTCAAGATAGAGAATAAGCCTCCTCTGTACAATGGCTTTTTATACTTTAGACCAACAATTTTTAAAAAAGTTTTCGGTCAAAAAGGTGCATTTGGAAAACTATTGGAACCCCATTTTTGCACTATTTTTTAGGGCCGGTGACCATGTCATCGCCAAAGGTGACATTTGCAAACATATGGGTCAACCCGGTTTGAACATTTATTTAATATGTCTATAAAGCATGAATTTGATATTTGATTATCGATAAAATGGTTCGGATGATGTTTTTGACCAGCTTCAACAATGCAAACATGTGGGTCAAGCAGCTCAAATCATCCCTCGAAAAATTATGGCAAAGGTCGCCAAAAATATGGCATTCATAAGGCAAATTTCGACAAAATGCAATTGTATGAATTGATAAATATTTTTAAAACAAATTTTTCTAACTTTTTTTTTATCATCAAAAGTTCATTTTTGAGAAAAAAATAAAGATCAGGCAGAATTAAGATCAAAATACATAGAAGTACTAGGGGATTTGATAGGTGGATCTCAATAGGAGGTGGAGAAGATTATGTATTTGCACGATTTTCTTGAGCAATTTGCTCACTAGGTAAGGGAAGTTTTTTAAGGTAAATTTTTGCGGGAAATATTTTTAAAAATTCATTCTCTTTTCAAGAAAAATCACTTTTCAAGTCGGATTTTAAAGCTAATTTTAAAAAGCACTATCCCGACAAATAAGTATTACAAATATCTATTTTTGCATTTTTATTTTAACAAAAATTGTCTCAATCTGCCGAGCATTAAATGGCAGCGAATTCATCTGTTTCAATGCTCTGAATTTAATGAATTTGCAAGTGGGGTGCCACCAGTCCGTCCTTGACAGGGGCGCGGAAGTCATAGGCAACAAGGCCTTCCGCCGGCGGATCGGACTCGAACGCATCGCGGTAAAACTGATCGGTGGTGGCCAAATCTGCGATCGGACAGCGCCGGAGATGGTAATAATTCTTCACTTCGTCCCAGTCCGTATGGGGGAATGATTTCAGCTGAAGCACCTCTCCGGTGGGCGGGTGTTCGATGTGGAAGGGCACCTGAGTGGAAGAGGATGAGCAAAGAAATTTTAAAAAATTCCACAAGAAATTTCTTTTTTACTCTTAGTCATGTTTTCCAATTCCAGATTATTATTCAATAGGGCTTGAAAAAGCATAAAAATCGCCTAAAATATATGAAAAAGGCATAAAAAATGCAAAAAAAGGCATGAGAAAAGATAAAAAGGCATGAAAAAGAGAACGATAAATTGCAAAAAACAGTTGAATATCCAAAATTTACTGCAAAACATATAGCTGTTTTAGAAGCAATATTCACATTCTAGCTATATAGTTATCATTCAAATATATTTTTCCCCATTATATCGGTGGTCCAATACCACCGATATAATGGAAATTTAAAATTTAATTTGATTGTCTCTCCTCCGATTCACAGGGGGATGTTTGAATTCACATCCAAAAATAAAATTTTTCCACCAAAATTGAATTTTTTGATTTTGACTTCATATTCTAACACGCCGCAAAAATGATTGCATACCAGCTGGGTAGAAGAAATGAAAATGAGCAAAAACGAGCGACGATCGGTGAGCAACTCGGATTGTTGCAAAGTCTAAAAAGAACTATTATTTCAATTTCAGAATGTGATATTATTATTGTTGAACTTAAACAAATAATTGTTGATTTAATTATCAATTCAGTGACCGCGAGTAAATCTTTAGATACATTTATGATAAAATGTTAAAATTTAAAAATTCAGAATCGCTAAAAACCCCGTTTTTATCAGAATTTGGATCATAAAGTTTGACTTTAATTTATGACATAAAATTATAAAAATTAAAAAATAAACTCATGAACTAATGATTATTTTATATAATTTACCAACTTTTAAGCAATTCAGTAAAATCATAACCGATTCAGAATTTTTTTCTTGGATTAGGGCATTGGCTCCTCACAGAAATGCCTTAGTCGCATTATTAGTAATGACTAATGAAAGAGGGCTGATTTGTGATTTGAAAGAGTAATTTGAACCCCAAAGTTTAAGAAAAAAAAGAAAAGAAGTTAAAATCAGGAATAAATTTTTTTCTATAATATTGATTAAACTAAGATTTTTGAAATTTGAAATGTTTTATATTTTAATATTTATTTTTTGTTGCTCAAATGAATATGCTTATATGTCTAAAATTTTAAAGTAATTTTATATTTTTATAGCTTCAGCTAATATATTTTAATTTTTAATAAAACCATTTTAAGCGAATTATAAAAGGTTTATGAACAGAATATATTTATTTTAATAATAAATTTAACT
Source organism: Rotylenchulus reniformis (assembly GCA_001026735.1). Taxonomy (NCBI): domain Eukaryota; kingdom Metazoa; phylum Nematoda; class Chromadorea; order Rhabditida; family Hoplolaimidae; genus Rotylenchulus; species Rotylenchulus reniformis. Next base: position 38,391 of record LDKF01000027.1, read on the forward strand.
GTTTTTAAAGATAATTTACTTTACTTACTAATTTCATGTGTTATTTTATGAATATATTTTATAAATTTGTATGAATGGATGTTTCAAAAATTAAATTTATAATATAGGATATAATATATTAACTAACTCTTGCTGTTTTTTATTTACATATTACGAAATATTTGCATAAATAATTATGGATTATATTATTATTAAATGGTAGGACTGTGTGCAAAATGATAACAAATCCTCTTTGTTATGTTATGAATGGGACATCAGCCCAGAAAATCGATAAAATGGAATTGGTCGTAGAAAAAATACCATTAAAATGCAATTCAAAATGATGGATAATTATTAGTGCTTCCTACAAAAACACATCCAAAAATTAAAAAATATGTATAAAAAACTGAAGAAATATTTTGTGGTTTGGGGAAATAAAAAATCCCTTTAAAAAATTTATTATTAACATATCAGAAACGATTTAACGAAGAGAAGTTGCTTAGAAAATGTTTTAAAATTTTTTTAAAATTATGATTTTTATCATATTTTCTCTTAAAAATTTTAATAAAAAAGGCAAAATACCTATAGCTCAATTTATGGAAAATAGAGAATGTAGATCATAAAATGTAAATAGAAGATTGATAATAAATCCGAGCTAAAATAAATTATATTTGCTACTAAGCAAAATCATTTTCTAGATTTAATTTTTACTAATTCACTCAAATTATCTATTTTTTAATTATTAGTAAATATTATTTTAGTTTACTTTTTAATTGTTCAATTTTAATTGATGGATATTTAATTGTTTAATTATAAAATTATTTAGGCAAAATTAGATCTACTCAGGCAAATCCATATCGGGTGTGAGACGAAAAAATGAACAATTCATAATTAGAAGATCTTCTTTTAAAATTTCGAATAAATTCTATTTATTCTTTTTTCTACTATCAGTATCAATTAGATAATCTATATCAAATTTTCTTTTTTTTTATTATTTTACTTATTAAATGTCCATTCCTAAATGGAGGAAGAGATTAAGATTAGCTACAACTATCTAGATAGATTTCTTATTTTATTTCTTTTATTATATATTTTTTATCGATTGTTAAATTATTGTTTTAATTTTTTTAGTACAACTTAATTTTTATTTTTTACATTTGCTATATACATTAATTATGGCTGATATTTGCTGGCTAAAATTTTTATTTCTTCGTTTATTTATTTACTTTTATTATTTACTGAAGAAAATATGTAATTTTTAATTAAAAAAGAACAATTATTATTCGAAATAAAATAAAATTTGAATATATTCATGAAGTTATAATTTTCATCTTAATAATTTATTTTGGCAATTCTTTATATATTTTTATTATTTTATTATTTATCTTTTTCGAATAAACTAGTGGATCGTTGTTTCTGGTCTCTTGTTGTTGTTCGTTATTAGTCTCGGTGTCGTTTTCAGCTCCTAGTTGGCTCAGTCGTTGAAACTCCATGCTCCAGTTGGATTGATGATTTTACTGAGGTCAAAGTCAAGTTCGTCCAGGTTTGTTGACGAGAAATTTGGCTCATCCGAGAGAAAAAGAAAGGATTTTCATTCTATATTTATATCAATTTATATGCAGTAAAACATTTTTTTAGAAATTATTTTTTGTCATACTTCTTTCTTTATATAAATTTAATCATCATCCTTTTAATAGAAAATGAACCTACTAAAAAGAACTTTCATTAATATTAATATAAATTCAAAAACCTAATATTATGAATCTAAGAATTTTTTTATAAAAAATTGTTTTATTTGCTCTATTTATTTTTATTAAATATTTGTTTTATTAATCCTATTACTACATTTACAATATTGCATTTTATCATTAATAGATTTGCTTTTAATATAATGATCATTTACAGAGAAAAAGTTTATCAAAATTGACCAATTTATAAATACAAAATAATTTTCAATTAATTTTTAAACCCAAATTCTAAATTAGATGTAGTTTTTATTAAATTTTTGACTTTAATAATTTTTTTAAATTTTTCTATAATCTAAGTATTAAGGAAAATTTTTTTCTGTGCTTCCTTTATCTATATTAAAATTAAATACAATGAATTAATTATTTATGTATCTATATTATGAATTTTTCAATTCATTAAATATTCTTAAAATATGATCAATAAATCTTAAAAGTCATTAATAAAAAATTATGCTTAAGTTTCTATATTTTTTAATTAAAAGAAAAATTTATTTCATTTAATTTTTTAAATTTCAAGATTTTTTGATCAACTTTTATGAACCTTCTCTTTAAAAAAATTACATAATAAGCTGAATTAACGTATGTTGTTGCTCTTTAGCTTAGGCCAAATTTCTATAATTTTTCAAATTTTTTAATAAAATGATTAATGTAAATTATTAAACTATTAGGTTAATTAAGTAAGAAATATTTGTAGATATTTTTCTAACATATATTTATAAAAAACTACTAACTTTGATTATTATTACAGGTAAAAAAATTAATAAATTATTTCTAATTGAACAATTATGGAAATATCAATTTTTATATTTAATAAAATCATTAAACAAATTTTTAAAGGCTGTTTTAAAATTAAAAAAATAATATATTGTTAATAATAATCTATAAAAAATATTAAATTATTGTTTAGTATTAAATTTGGTCCTAAAAATTCTTATTTTTATTTTTTTATTTATTGTAAAAGAAAAATAATAATTATTTATGAACACATTGTATTTTTTTAATATATTTATTTTTTAATTAAATATATTATCAAAATTTTATATTAATCATTTTAATTCTCAGAATTTTATTTAAGTTTATTTAAAAACAATATTTATATAGATATGTTTTTTTCCATAAAACTTTTTTATTCGCCATTCAAAAAAACTCCTTTTATTCTTCTGATAAATAACATAATTATAACTATTATTCTTAATAAATAATAATAATATGTCAATCATAATAAATGATTTTAATTTATTTCAAAAATATAAATATGAATAGGAAAAAGAGAAATTTAAAAAAAATACATTATTCTATTTAAAGAGCATTAAAATTTCATTCTGTCATTATAAAAGTCAATAAAAATACGTCTATAAAAAAACTAATTTTGTAAAACTAATTTTGGAATCCGATGTGGTTCATAAGATATTCTACGAATTTTGCTCGATAAAATGGCATTTTAAATTTATAAATAAAAATATGGATTTTTAAATAAAAATGAAACAAAATTTCGAAAAAATTTAAAATTTGTAAAAATTAATAAAAGCGACAAAATTATTAAATAAAATTATTTTAATGCAATTATTTGATGTTTTTTAAATAATTCTGTAAAAAAAGAAATATTAAATTATTGAACTTAGAGAGCTTTTTGGGAACACTATAATTAAGATACCTTACTCTCATGTTTTGACAATTAATTCGGAAATCCAAGCTACTATAAATAATATTGTTTTTAGTTGCTGATAAAAAATTTTAATAAAGTAACAGATTAACTTCTTTTAATTTAAAAATAAAAGTTATAAAAATTTAAAAGAATATTTTACAAAAAAATAATTAATTATTATTATTTAAACTTTTTTAAATTCTATTAAAATTCCTCAATTTTTTGTAAATTGTAAATGAAGGATTTATTGGACAGAGATAATTATTCCTAAAAGATTTCAATATGTATATAAATAAAATATTATGATTAATTATCATAAATAAGGTTATAATTATTCGAAATAAATAAAAGATTAATCGAAATAAAATAAAATAAATATTAATATAGTCAATATTAAAAAATTATTTCAGATATAGTTAAATTTATTTTTTACCAATATTTATATAAGAAAAGTGAATGAATTTTTGTTTTTGATTTAGATAAAAAGAAAAATAATGCAGTATAAAAAGTTCAAGATTTCCATTAGAATCTATAAATTTTAAATAATTTTTTATCAATGATGTAACTAAAATTCAATAACTGTGTAAAATATAATAGCTTTAATTAGTGTAAACTAACAAAAAATTAAATTAAATAAAGCTTCTTTAATAAATGGAACTATAAAGATTGTCTGACACCTAATGCTCATTGTCCCTACTGTGGCGTTTTATATTTTAGTTATAAATTTAAACATAAATAAGAATAAAATTAAATATTTAATTAAATTATATAATAATAATAAATTAAAAAGAAACAAGTAATGAATCTTTATGTTTTATATTTAAAATTTTAAAAATTAAATTAAAATTTTCTAATTAATTTTAAGCTTATATTCTTTATAAATCATAATGTTATTTTAATTTTTTAGAAATTGTACCAATTAAATCATATGTATTAATAATATATTTTTTAATATATTTATTATTAATTTAAACTGGAAATTAGCCAAATCAATATAACTATTGTATTTTTTGCCAAGTGTATTCTAATTATAGCTTTTTTCTACATAAATGTTCGACTATAAGAAATATATATTATTTAAAATATGAAGTATATATACTTTCTGTATAAATCTATATTTGAGAAATTATTTAATAAATAAAAATGAGTATAAAACTTAATAAATAAAAAATAACAATTCGAATTGGTAAATACTTACTATTTTTATCGAACATTATTCTATCTTTATTTTATAATAATTAAAATATTAATATTAATTTTTGCAATATATGTTCTTTGAATTAATAAATATTTTTTTAATAATAAGTAGAAAAAAATTTCTGCTTCTGGGACCATGTACTTATTTTCTTTTTGGAATAGATTGGTAAAACTGGCAACAAATAAGTCCGATTCTAAATTCTATATGAAATTTTAATTGAAATTTTTATGATGATAAGAAAAAATTTATTTTTTTTAAAGTTTAATTTCAAATTTTATATTTAATCTTCGAATTAATATTTTTACTAAATACTTATATGTTCTAAAAAATTATAACTCCTGGTACTTGTCTAGTTTGTATCCTATTTTTTGGTCAAATTTTCCAAAAAAATTTTTTTTTGCTGAAAACTGACCCAAAAGCACATCCTAGGGGCAGTTTTTAACGCTGAATCCGTCCATTTTGACGTAATGCGTCATCTGACGCAACTTTTTGACGCTGACGTCAAAATTTTTCCAAAATTTTTTCATTTTTTTTTTTGCAAAAATAGCTTTCCAGGGGTGATTTTTGACGCTGAATCCGATGCTGACGTTCTTTTTGACGTAAAAACATTGGTCTTACAGTGTTTTCAACAAAAAATATTTTTTTTTGAAAATTTGACCAAAATTGTGGATACAAACTGCATAAGTACCTTCTTCAATTTCTGGTCCCAAATTTCGATTTTATACCCCGTTTCATGAATAAAAGTTGTTATATATGACATTAGAAATGATTTTACAAAGTTTTCTGCACAAAATATTTTTTTTGGAAAATTTGTCCAAAAATAGGATACAAACTAGACAAGTACCTAACTCCTCATAATATAAATTTAATAATAAATAATAATTATTTTTTACTTAGGTCTTCATATTTATTCATAAATGTAATTTTTCTAAAATCAATATTTTTTCCGAAGTTGATTAATTTTATTTTATAGTTTTTTCACTACGATAAATTCGAATATAAGGTTCTTATCCTAAAATTCGAACAAGTTCGACATTTCGATAAAAATTTCATCTTCTAGAAGCTTCATCTCGAACTCCACTTTAACTAATTTGAAAGTATCTTAAAATATATGAATTTTTCAGATTTAGTTGTGTCATTTGAGGTTAATCAATAATGTTTTAAAATCGGTATTCGGGCTTCAATTTGGCTGATTTTGTGAACCACCCTCCCCCCATTTTTTGGTATTTACTACTGTAGATTTCAGGTTTTAGTTTACAGCTTCAATTTTTTTGAAAATATATATTTTTGTTATGCGTTTTATATAATTTTATTAAAATAAATTGATTCTTTTCGTGCAGGCACTTTATTGGCCTTTTCCATGATAATATATCATCTCTAAATGTGACCTTTGTTTTTATAAAGATATTATTTAATTAGCGATCAACATCCCATCCTTCATCCAATACTAATTCATTGCTTCTCTCCTGCTTATACATACAAGTGACTCTGTAAATGACGTACGTTTGCACCTTTTGCGACAGAAAAAGTTTTTGAAAATTTTTTTTGTTTGATTAATCTAGATTGTATCTACTATTGTCTACTATTGTTTCATTAATCTACTATTGTGATAATATTAAATTTATTTTCAAACTTTATACTTTTTATCAATCTTGTCATTAAAAACCATCATAAAAATATGGCCCTGGTAATTTCACAATGCCGTTGCTACTATATCATCATGTCAAGCATTTCGATGGAGTAAAAACTATGAACATCTTTTTTTAACTCGGTTATACATAAATGTCTTTCTTGTGAATCGCCATTTTCATGCAAAAAATATTAAATACAGCTAATGTGTAATTTAATAAGATCTAAGAAAATATTTAAAAACAATTTGTAAAAATGAATATCGAATATATAATATTCAATAATTGACCTATTATATATTAAACATTAATTTTCTTTATGTTAATAGTGTAATTATAAATGCTATCATATTATTTTTAAAAAATGAAATTGCTAAATTTAAAATAAATAAATGAAATAAAAAATTTCAAATTAAAATAACAATATAAGAATATGCCCAAAATTGATACTTACCGAAAAATTCATTAATTACTAACATATATTTAAAATGTGAATTGATTAATAATGTGTATATTTTGAAAATATAAATTAATGAATTTTGGAAAAAAAGAAAAATAAAAAACGAAATAATAAAGAACTACTGAAAAATTCAAAATATATTTTAGTGAATAAAAAATTTTCTATTATCCAATTTTCCTTTCGGATAAAAAATGTATAATTGACCGGCATCACATTTATCTACTCCGAAATTGCAATAACATTGTGAATAATTTTAAGGTCATAAGCGCTATATATAAAAATATTTCAAAGATAGATAATAGAAAATTTTTTATTCACTAAAATATATTAATTACTAACATATATTTAAAATATGAATTGATTAATAATGTGTATATTTTGAAAATATAAATTAATGAATTTTGGAAAAAAAGAAAAATAAAAAACGAAATAATAAAGAGCTACTGAAAAATTCAAAATATATTTTAGTGAATAAAAAATTTTCTATTATCCAATTTTCCTTTCGGATAAAAAATGTATAATTGACCGGCATCACATTTATCTACTCCGAAATTGCAATAACATTGTGAATAATTTTAAGGTCATAAGTAGGGCTCGAAATTTAAGGCAAATGCCTTTTTTTCTGCTGACTCATATTGGCCTAAAACACATGTAAAACGCATTTTTAGCTTTGTTAGAACCGTCTAACATTGATTTTTATTTGCCTTTTTTTGCCTTTTTGACCCTTTTTGGGATTTTTATGCCTTTTTTCCCTTTTTACGCCCTTTTTCGTGCCTTTTTTGACTTTTGGAGCAAATTTTTACAAATTTTTGTTCATTTTTTTGGAATAGAGAGCCAAAAATTGAAAAAATTTTAATTTTCGAGGAGAATGAGAAAAGAAAAAATGAAAATAAGGTCTAAAAATCAAAAAATGGTCACATCTTTAATTCTTTCGAAGCCTCTAAAATTTCTTCAAAGATTAAAAAAATCAAAAATTTCTTCTTGCCTCTAAATTTCAAAAACAAAAATAGTGTTGGCGGGATTGCAATAAAATTTTGGATTTTCTAATTGCTTTTTTGCTATTTTTCGTTCCTTTTTTGATGCATTTTTATCAATTTTTCGTGCCTTTTTTGGCATTTTTTACCATTTTTCGTGCCTTTTTGGCGATTTTTAATGCCTTTTTTAGGCGCCTTTTTGGCGATTTTTTGTGCCTTTTTTTTCGAGCCCTAGTCATAAGCGCTATATATAAAAATATTTCAAAGATAAAATTGAATTTTTAAAAATATGTAAAAATATATTTTCAGTTACGTTTTAAGAAAATGATTTATAATTAAAAAACTTATTTAGTAAAAATATAGATTAATTAATATAACCATTATAATGCATTAATAATAATATTATTAAAAATAATTATATCTATAATAAAATTTAATTGATAGTTTTATAAATATTTAAAAAGAAATCCTTAAAAAGATAGGTTATATGAAATTATGACATTAATAAAAAAATTGATAAATTGAAAAAATTACAAATCCGTAACCAATAAAGAAACATATAATTAATAAGCAATGAAAGGGAGAAAATGAAAATGAAGAAATTCTTACTTATTAATTATTGATTCAATAATTAATTTATAAGAAAAAATGTTAACTCAGTTAGCGCCTCTTCTTNAAAAATTTCTTCTTGCCTCTAAATTTCAAAAACAAAAATAGTGTTGGCGGGATTGCAATAAAATTTTGTATTTTCTAATTGCTTTTTTGCTATTTTTCGTTCCTTTTTTGATGCATTTTTATCAATTTTTCGTGCCTTTTTTGGCATTTTTTACCATTTTTCGTGCCTTTTTGGCGATTTTTAATGCCTTTTTTAGGCGCCTTTTTGGCGATTTTTTGTGCCTTTTTTTTCGAGCCCTAGTCATAAGCGCTATATATAAAAATATTTCAAAGATAAAATTGAATTTTTAAAAATATGTAAAAATATATTTTCAGTTACGTTTTAAGAAAATGATTTATAATTAAAAAACTTATTTAGTAAAAATATAGATTAATTAATATAACCATTATAATGCATTAATAATAATATTATTAAAAATAATTATATCTATAATAAAATTTAATTGATAGTTTTATAAATATTTAAAAAGAAATCCTTAAAAAGATAGGTTATATGAAATTATGACATTAATAAAAAAATTGATAAATTGAAAAAATTACAAATCCGTAACCAATAAAGAAACATATAATTAATAAGCAATGAAAGGGAGAAAATGAAAATGAAGAAATTCTTACTTATTAATTATTGATTCAATAATTAATTTATAAGAAAAAATGTTAACTCAGTTAGCGCCTCTTCTTCCTCAATAGCTTCTTGAATTATAAAAAAAATAAAAACTCGGATTTGGGCTTAGTTATAGAGTTCACAAGTATGAGTCTCTATCCATTCTTTAAAAAATCTATTCTTAAATCTCTACTTATTGCTGATGAAAATCCTGCCTATATCTAATAGTCACAAAAGGATAAAATAAATTTAAAAAATTAAAAAAAAACATTTTATTGCATATTATTTTAATTTATAAATTTTTCGATCTTTAATAATTAATATATAGATATTTAAATTTGTTGTGTCCTTGGACCGGGGTTTCGAAGATATGGGATTGGGCATTTTGACCTTTGCACGTGTGACCATTTTCTCCCATCCCGTTGACTATAAATATCCCTCTGTTTCCTATTCCCCCACCATTCATTCTGGTCTTTTCCAGTTGTTCTTCCCTTCGCGACCATTGTACTTTTATTGATTAATAAATTCTTCCATAATGTTGACTCGGACACAACAAAATTAACAAAAGATAATTCATATTTCATATAAAATACATTAAAATCTCTTTATTAAAAATATGAAAAAACACATCTATCGAAAAATAAAACATAATTAAATTTATAAAAAAACTACTCATCAATCAAAATCAATCTAAATATAATGGCTATTATGAAAATACTTTACTCATAAAAAATTACTTTTAAAATGAAAAATAATTTGATTAATCGAATTGTATAATCATGAAAATATAAATAAGACAAAAAATTCTGATAATTAAATGATAAAAAATCATAGAAAAAATTAATAATTCTATTAAAAAATAAACAAAGAAAATAAATAGAATAAATAAATAGCCTTTCAACGAAAAATATCTCTTCGACGAAAAAATAGCTCTTCAAAAAATTCAATATTATATAAATGAAAAGAAATTTAAATTAATTTAATCCAATTTATAAAGAAATAGAAAATTGATCTAGCATATTAATTTTTTGATCAATTTGATCAATTTAAATTAATTTATTACAGATCGTGCCGAGAACTGGCAAGATCTAAACAACCAAAAAAATTTAATAATAAATTAATTTTAATTTACTTTAATAAGATTTTCTATATATTATTTGAAAAATTTTCTTTAATATTAATTGATGATTTTTTTGCTTAATATATTTGAAGAAAAAATTTGAATAAGAAATAAAAATTAGCAAAAAAAATTTTTATTAAATAAAATTAAATTAAAATTATTCTAATTTTTTGGAATGGCTATAACTAAATACAAAAATAAATTTAAATGAAAAATATTAAAAATAAAATAATTAAAAAAAATTAATTCTAGTAAAAGAATAAAATTATTACAAAATAATAAAGTGAATTACAATAATTGGCACAAATAATTTTAACAAGAAAAGAATTAATAATTTAAAACAATTTATTAATATATTTTATAAATAACATATAAATAAAATAATTTGATCCAACAATTGATCAATTCAATTCTAAATGCAAAAAAATTTATTACAAAAATTCATTGAAATAATCTTACATCTTAATGATGAGAAAATTCAATTAAATATTTTTTAATTAATTACTGTTAATTATTTAGAAAAATCAAAATAAATTTAAAGCTATTGAAAAGTCTATTTTCCAAAAAAAAATTATATAATGATGTGTCTATGAAGTTATTTAAAAAAGTATCAATTTTGTTTTTTTCCCTACCTTTGGAGCTCATAAATAACTCAAATTTTTAGCTTTTATTTTATTTTATGCTTAAATAATGTATTTTAACCCCAATTATAAAATATTATAAAGACAAAAAATTAAAAGGAGATATATTAGAAATTTTTATTTATATAAAATTGTTGTGAAAATTTAATTGTTATTTAATGCAAAAATAATATTGATATTAATTTAATCATTAATTAGACTGATATATTATTAATTGAATAAAACATCATAAACATTGTTTTTAATTTTTGTTTCTTCCCAAAGCTAATTCATATAACATGTTATGCACACACTGAATAAAAAAAATTAAAGATAAAAGATTTTTAATTCAATCCAAAAATATGCAATTAGAAATGGTTTATCATTGAATTTTAATTCTAAATAAAAAAAGAAAACTGTTTTTTCTTGTCAAATTATTATCTTGTTATATAATTCTTTATATTAATTATTTTATAGTCATTAAAAAATTTATAAATAAATTAAAGGGCAGAATTTGAAGAATAAAAGTAAAACTTAGCAATATATGTAATAAAATCTAACACAATTAAAAAACTCATACTAATGGCATGACTATTTATTAAAAATATTAATTTCTTTTGAGAAAAGGTCGAATCAAAAGTGGAATTATCATTCAAAGAAACCCACTGTTCTTCTTTATAATAAATATATTTTATATAAAATTATACATCAAATTATTTATACAATTAAATTATTTTTATAAGCGAAAATAAATAAATATTTTATTATTCTAAAACATAGTTTTGGAATAGAACCAATGAGAATGTAACTTTTGAAAAAATAAAAAAGATAATTTTTAATTTTGCTCATTAAAATAAAGTTTGCTCAACTTTTATAAATAAGATTAATTTCGTAATATTTTAAATATATTTTAATTAAAATTTCAAAAAAGCACTCGGCCCATTCAGATAAAATTAGGCCTAGGTCAAATCAATGAACTGGATGGACCGGTTCATTGATTTGATGGACCAATAATGGACCAATTAAACTAGAGGATTGTTTATAAAATTATTCAAAAAATAAAAAATTTTATTAAACATATTACGTAAAATAATTTATTCGGAAGAATATTAAAAATTCTCTATTAAACATTTTAAGATCTCTTTGAAATTAAATTCATATTAGCTTCTCTTAAATTATTTTTATATTTAATTAATTAATAATTAGGATATATATTAAATATTCTAATAAAATATATATATCGCAATTAAATTTTAATACATTAATGCTGAACAATTCATAAAAATATGCAATTGAATCTTTCCTAAAATGTTGCGAGATCATTTTTTAATGCATATCCATACTTTGCAAGATACTGAAATATGATTTAGGACCAGTATTATTAGGTATGCGATAAGCTTTTTAGGCTTTTCCTTTATTGCTAAATAGATCCACCCATATTGACTTCAAAACCCAAGTTTCATTGATATATATTAACTGCAACAAAAATAGATACCTGTTTAAATAAAATGGAAAAGATTAAATATATGAAAGTGAAGTAATTATATTTTTAAAGCATTAATTAAGGATGAATAAATATTTAAATATAAATTAATTTTGTTTTTAAATATAAAAAAATAACTCTCCAAAGAACACTTCGGCTATAAAAATATTTATTTCTATAAGGAAATAAGATTAATTTACTTTAAATAAATAAAAAAAGAAGATGAAATTAAAATTCTATTCATTGCTAATTATAATCTATTTACAATTTTATATAAAATTGATTTGAAATAGATTAAAATAACAAAATTTTACATGATAATTTATAGCAAATTTTAAAAACAATAGAGAATATTTATTTAAAGAACCCATTAAAAATAACCTTATTTTAAAAAATAACTCATATCCACAACCTATTAAAAAATATCAATGAATAATATGGTCTACGTCAAGAAGACTTCACTTGATGCATCTACGAGCTGGGACCAAGAAACTGGCAGCACCAAGCGAAAAATCAACCAATTCCATAAATAAAGAGTCTTAGGATAAGAAATAAAAATATCAAAAAATAATTTAAATGTTTAATAAAATTTTTTAATTTATAATATTATATATAAAAGCTTAAAATATAATATAATATATAAAAATTTATATTATTGTTATCATCAACTAAATTTTTTATTTAAATTAATATATTTCGATTTTACTAATGCGAATTGTATCCATCAATGGTGATAATTCCATTTATTCCTCGATGGTGATCAAACCAAATATATGAAAATTCATGAAATGAAAAAGAAATCATAAAATGGTTATAAAAAATTTAAAAAAATTATTATATTATAATAAAAATTTAAAAATTTTAAAGCTTTCAAAGAAAATATCTTTTAATTTTGCTTAATGGAAAAAGATAATATTCGATTATGTATCTAAGAAATGGAATTATTTGGTAAAAATATAATTATAAAAAAGACATTTAATAGACATTTGAAAAAAATATTAGCTATTTGCACCGATTTAATTGTTATTATAATAATTAGTCATAAATAATTAAATAAAAGAAATCTTTTACCCAATTTATTTATCTAAATTTATTATATCGAAAAATTAAAAAGTTTCGACACCGGTGGAATGAGGACAAAGAAGTTGGAGCAGTACAGTCCCATAAAAATGCTACTTTAAACCAAAAAAAACAAAAATAAAATGGACAGTAGGATTTGAACCCAACCCATATCCATTATTAAACAAAAAAAAATACGTATGGAACAGAACCCATACCATCCATATAATCTAAAATGACATCCTTCGAGGAGTTGAAGAAATGTCCTTGGAGAACAAACATGTAGAAGGAAGGAGTGTGATGAAAAAGTCCAGAATGGACGAAAGGGCTTTAAGGCTTATTTCATTACGCTCTATTAACATTTATTATTTAAACCTTCAAAAAATAAATTATAAAACAATTTTTAAAATTAATATATTATTATTTTTTTATATAATTGTTATTAATCTACTCTCCGCGAGAACTTCTATGGGAGATTGCGCAATACATTTCATTGCCAGCATCAAATGCCGCGTTAATAGATTAATAAAATTTAATTTATTAGACAATATTTAATAAATTTTATAAGTTAGACGTCTTCTATTTAAATCATATAATTTTTCATACTAATGTCGAGATCAAAAGTGTCAAAAAGTAAGCAATGCTATAACCTATGTGTATTTTATTCGCCTCAAACAATTCGATGAATATCAATCAGCAAATGTAGGAATTTGCGAATGGATTAATAATAAACAAAATTTCTTTAGAATATAAGTAATAAATCATAAATATAAATGAGATTTATAAAGAATTAATTTATATTAATTTCAAATAAATAATATATGTTATTTTTTTGTAACAACATTTAGGTTAAAAAGTAATAAAATATTTATAATTTAATTAGATTCAAAGAGATGCATTTAATTAAATAATGAATTATGCAAACAAATAGAGTTAATTATGAACTGGCTAATTACTTGCACATGAACTATATATACTAAAAACAATATTCAATGTTTTTGAAGCAGAATTTTACAACTTTGTTGGAGGATTTTGACGGTTTGAGAATGAAAAAAAAAATATAATTCAATTTTTCGCTCCAAGCTACTATTTTAATAATAAAAAATCTTAAAAATCCTACCAAAAAATAATCAATTGATACTATCAAAATGGCTTAATTTAATTATTTTAAATAATTTAAATATTAATTAGAGAAATATTATGGAGCACAAACATCCTATACATAATTTAAACAAATAATATAATAAATACATTGAGTAAAAATCATCAAGTCGGTGGTAAGATGACACTTCTCAGCTCGCGTCACACGAAGAATCAAGAAGTGAACAAGAATGATAGACAATTTAAAAGCTGTCTTGCGCTGTTCTATGATGTTGGCTAATCAATTATATTTGATCAAAATATTAATTGATATATATAAAATATAATATGGGTAAAAAAATCTATCAATAATAATTTTGGACCAATATCTCAATATTTAATTAAAAATTTCAAAAATCTCTCTTTATATATGAAATCATAGAATAATTTTAAAATAACTCTTTAAAAAATATTCACGATTAACAATATTATAAAATTGTTGATTAAAAAAATTGAATAAGAAAAAATGAAAATTTTAAATTTTATCTAATAAAAAGTAAAAGATAATTAGAAATATAAGAAAATATAAAGTAAAATAGTTAAATTTTCTCTTTCAGCTCAAGATTGATCCTATAATCGTTTTCTAAAAAATTTTATTCAATATTTCATTTATGTAAAAAGATGAAATATATAAAAAAGATTGTGAGAGATTAAAAATTAACTGAAAAAAAGATTCTAAAAGTGTAAACATTGATAAAAATGTTATCAAAAAACCCAAGAATTTTAATCTTTTAAATAATTTATATTTAGAAGATTCTAATAAATTAGAAAAAACTAATGTATTAGAGATCAGCAATAAAAAAGTGTATAATATATATTAGTAGCATGAGCTATTATATTGATGCAAATATATTCGAATTTACTTGTTGCTGAAATTGATGCCTTTTCTACGAATTGTATTTGAAATTTTATGAAAATTTTTATTATAATTTTCAGAAATTAAATTTAAAAAATCAATACCACAAATTACTGATAAAGATTTCATCTAAAAAATAATTTTAAATTGTTTTCTAATTTAAAAAACATAAATTAAAAATTATAAAAATCATTATAATTTAATTTATTTTTAAGAAATCATTTACCTAAATAATTTAATTTATAATAATAAAATACAATATAAAATAAAAATTAATGAAGTAGGAGTAAAAGATTTTCTAAGCTGTGGTGCTTGCCTTGATAATAATATATTTTTTATCCATTATTTATAGATGAAAATTAAAATACGTGAGCAAAATTAATATGATAAATTTAATGAATACATTCATACAATTTCTAAAAGAAATAAGTAATAGAAATAATTAAGAAATGAGAAATTCATTAGACATTATTTTCGTGATAAATAATTTATATTATTGATCTTTATAATTAATAAAATGGAATTAAAATTAAAAAATTAAAATTATTTTTAGTCATTTTCATCATTTGCCACATTATTACAAAGGTGTTTAACTTTTATACCTCGCAAAATAATTTCAGTTTAAAGGTGAACGTGAATGTCCTCATTGCCAAGAATTTTTACTTTACTCTGAGACTCGTGATTTAACGCGTTATTCAAGATGCTGAGCTAAGGGCCAAATGGATCTAGAGACCCATATTAAACACCTAAAACAACGCGCACCTGAGATTGACGCCATGTTTAACAGTCGGGATTCAAATTTCATTCGCCTTAGTTCAGAATTGCTCAGTGGCTTACAACAATAAAAAATTTTATTTTATTTTTTTTGACTAAAAAATAATAAAAATAATTACATAATATAATTATAAAAAACATCTCAAATGAAAAAATTAATGCAAAAAAATTCTCAAAATTATTGACCGCAATAAAAATAATCTTACTTTAAAAAATAAAAATTAATCTAGAATTTGCGGACGACTTACATTCATGCTTTTGAAAAAATCCCAAAATAATCAAACATATCAATTTGAAATTTTCAACAGGAAAAGTGGCAAATTTTATGCACTATAAATATAATATTTTAGTTAGACATAAAATTTTTAAAATATAATAATAATAGAAAATTATTAAATTAATGAAAAGAATATTATGAAATAAAGTTTTACAGACACGAATAATTAATAAATTAATTTAAATATAAATTCAAACTTATCACTTCATTAATAGATAGAAAAAAATTGCTCAAAAATGAAACGTGCAATGTGGAGGTACCATTCCATTCATTGTTTGACATTTTGAGGGTGGAAAAAATGATTCAGCTGATCCTCAATTTTGTTTGATTATGATGCCAAAACAGGAGTATTGGTTTTTTCTAATTTATTGCACTGAAAATAGGGAATCTTACACGTTCTACATATGTTCGGAGCATTTCGAAGAAGAACATTTTTTTATTAATTTAATTGTCTATTTGGTCAGGCACTCTGCACAAAATCTTTTATTGGGCCAAGAAAATAAAAATAAAAGGCCTGGCCCAGTCTGGCTGAACCACCCGGGGTTTCGGACCCAAGGAATTTAATTCAGGCATCAGATTTACCCCATGTCTACTAGCTCCAGCGTCAACACGAAGACTTCCTAAAAATTGGATGTAAAAAAAGTTATGTCCAAAATACTCTGAATTTGGCCAAAACCATGTATTTTGGCCATAACTTTTTCCAAAGTGGACCAATCAAAATGGGCCTAGACTCATTTTGTAGATAATTTTTTGCTCCATTTTATGACATCAAAGAAATTTATCTAGATTGCTTTTGAACCGAGTTATAATTATAACGAATGACGCGCAAATGTCTGGCGCGCAAGTGACAGGGCACCGTAGTTAGTAATCCGGGTCTGGGAAAAGAACAGCAGAGTGAAGCCAAGAGAGGGGGACAAGACAACTTACTAGGTCGCAGGGCACAATCGATTGAAGGGCGGGGGAAAGAGGGATAGATGGATGGATGAATCAACGGCCCAACTTGGATGGAAAAACGCCATGCGGAAGGAAGGAAGGAAAAACATCTTTACAATCCTTCCTTCTTATATACCTCTATCTCATACATATAAACTCAATTAATTTTTCTTTTTTTGGAGGGAGTCTGAAAATGGTACTTTTTCGTTAGGGGTAGGGTGGCCAAAATTTTATCAAGGGCATTTACCAAATTTCCTCGCACCCCTGGCATCGTCCTTGTGTCTAAATATGGAATCAAAATATTATAGTTGCCAATTATGGATTGATTATTTTTTCCTTTTTATGATTTTTCACATTAAGTTCTTTGTTAATTAGTTTTGTAGATGCCTGATAATCCTCGTGAAGCGCAGCAAGTTGGGCGGCGAACGTAAGAACAATTTTTATTTAAATTTAAAACATTTCCTGCTCCATTCTTATTGAATCTAATAAAAAGCGCAAAAACCCAGTGAATTCCGATTTTTATTTTAGGACACGAAAGCATGTTGCATTATGCTTATCACGATAAGTTCGGTACAAATGCTTTGGTGTCAAAATTGAAAAACAAAGCAAACAATTAGTTACAAAATAAGACTGTGAATTTTTTTGCGAAAATCTAAGTTGATCAAACTAAGAGTGTTGATTGGAAATTTTAAAAGCTTTTTACTTTTAAGTGGTGGTCCCCGCCGCTTCTGCAGCGACGTGCTGTTGGACGCCCTGCACTTTCTGCAGCGCAATGAGCACGCGCAAGTCCGTCTGGCGAGCCGGCGTCTGCAGTGGCTCAGCAACAGCGTATGCGCACGCTATCCAACGCGCTTAGTTCACCAGCTCGAGGTGAGTCGTGTATATCGTGTTAGCGGCAGGAAAAAATTTGAATTTATAAATTTTATCGGCAAAATTTCTGGAAAGACCTGCGATCTATTGACTTTATGTATATTTTGAAATTTATATTTAAATTATTTTCGCAAAAAATGTTGATGCCAAATTAGTGAAAATTGGCCCCGGACAATTCGACAGTTGTAGGGAAAACTTTATTTTAGGGTAGGACAATTGTAGGGAAAACTTTATTTTAGGTTCGAACAAAAATATAAAAAGGCAAAATTGTGCAGTACTTTTAGCTCTACCTTTGGTCTGTTCGGTTTTTGATTTCTCTGTAAAAGTTCGAAAATTTCGATTCTTTCAAAAAATTTCTAACGTAGGGAAATTCGAAAAATTAAAAAGCTCAGAAGATAGAGCATAAAATTATGCATAATTTGCCTTTTATTTGTCCGGATTGAAAATTAGGAAAATTAGGTTTCAGGTACGAGGTGTGCACGCTCATCCTGCCACCAACGGTATGCCGCATGCGGACGCTTCTGGCCCACAGATCGTCGCCAACTCGATGCGCGTCCATCCGGCCTCCGGCGATTCCTATTTGGCCGACTTTCCAGCAGTGGAACCGCCCGAGGACATTGTGCATCTCCCCGAGCTGCAGATCAACAACTTTGTGGGCCCCAAACTGCTCCAATTTCTGCGAGTTTCGATCCGTTTGCTGGGCAGATGCTATCTGTATTTCAGTGGTGAGTTTTTGCGAGTTTTTTGTAGGCCTAGTTGTCATCGGGTCCGGTCTGCTGTTTTTGTCCGAGCAGGAAATTAAATCATTTTAAATACCAAATTAATTTTTTTAAAACTGTTTACTAGTTTGCAATTTGCCGCCGATATCAATCACATTTTTTCAATTTTGGAGCAAATGGAGTCGGTTATTATTTGAATTTTCCAATGGTTAATCGAATTTTTAAGAAAAAATAATATTGACCGCGTCTCAATTTTGTGCATATAGATCTTTGATTAAGGTCATGTTTGTTCTATGTTTTTTCTCGATTTTTCCCCAGCATCTAAACAATTACTATGTATGCTGAATTTAATATACATTTAAAATTTTAAAAACCATACCTTCGGCGGCTAAATTTACTACCCGCAAACTTTCCTTTAGACTATTTACACTGAAAAAATTTAAAGAAAAATACACATCTGGATCTAACTAAACAACTATCTTTCCCATTTTGAAGTTGGAATGCAAATTTGAAAAAATATTTTATTGAAAATCAGTAAATTTTTAACAAAACAAAAGGCAATGAAATCAGATGTCGGTGATGAAAATTTTGTATCGGTTTTAAAACAAAATTTTGGAATTTTTATTTTTTTAAGAATCTCAAATGAGCTATTGCATATATCTAACTCAAAAAAAATTATTCTTCAACATGGTAAAAATCTGGTTGTTAGTTTGGTCTAAAAATTTTTCCTCCGCGCTTATCCGGGGAGAGCCATACCAGCCCTGAATAAAGATCCGATCTTTAATACTTTATCCAAGGCTACCTCACATTTGAGGACCAATCATTATAATTCATTCAAAAAAAGAACCTGTAAAATCATTTTTTATCAAAAAAATGAGCAAAAATTAGCTACAAAATGATCCTAAGCTCGTTTTAAGTGGCCCATTGCCAAAAAAGTAATGCCAAATATCGCTATTTTCAAATTTCGACCAAATTGTTGCTATTTTGGAAATAACTTTTTTTTGCAGTGGGCCAATTAAAAATTTTGTAGCTAATTTCTAATTTTTTTCTATTATTTTAACACTCTACTCATTTCTTTAGTTTTTGAGCCAAAGGTTTGAGCCAAATTATAAAGATTTGTCCACAATGTCACTCTATGACCAAGTTTTTTATTAAGAAAATAAAATGTTTCTAAAGCGGTATGGTGTAGTGGTCTATCACACAGGATAGGACACAAATCCCAACACGTTGGTTCGAATCCCACCGTCTCGTCGGACATATACCGTAAACTCTAATACAAGGCCTCCTCTCTTATAGAGTCCCCTCTAATATAAGGATCCCTTATAATACAAGGCCCGAGGCCACCATGTTACAAAACACTCATAGACAGAGATTGATGTTATATGTAGAGTGTATTTTTATTAAAGTAATTTTGTTTATCATTTTTATATGTTGTTTATAATGAACACTAAATAAACAAAGAACTAATCGATCTAATTGAAAATGTGAAAAACTGAAACCCTTTCCCTAAAAGCCGTATTCTTTACAATGAGACAATATTAAATGGATGAATAAGAAAACATTCAACAAAGAATGACTTTTTAAAAATTAAGCTTTGTGATTTTGCGAAAGTTCCTAGCATCGAAATGGACGAAAAAGCAATTCATTTCTTTAATTGCAAAAAGCCTTTTGATTTTATTTATTCGAGCTTTTTTTCTTCTTCGCTATTTGATTTCCTATAACATAGAATACAGATTAGATATTTTTGTTTTTTTTTGGCTAAGTTTATCTTAAATACACACTCTCAAAAAAATGGGTGAGTTATTTCCACCCTAAAAAACAAGGGTGGTAAAAAGCGGGGGAATTCCCCCAAATTTTGCGTCTTTTCCTACGGCCTCAGGGGGGGGGGGGAGGGAGTTCATAGGCAGAGAGGAGGGAGAAGGGGGGAAAGCAAAGAAAAGTGGACAAAAATGATCATTTTTTATAGAAAAGAATAAAAAATTTTCAAAATTTTCTCCATCGATCCTTATCGAGACCGGCGGACTCTGAAAAATGAAAAAATAACGTAAATCCCTCCCCTCCTTTTCCCTAAGAAAAAGGTCCAAATTTTCAAAATTTTCTCCATCGATCCCTATCGAGACCGGCGGACTCTGAAAAATAAAAAATTAACGAAAATCCCTCCCCCCTTTCCCTAAGAAAAAGGTCCAAATTTTCAAACTTTTCACCGAAAATTTTGATTTACAAGTCCTATAAAAATTTGATTTACAAGTCCCTATATTCCTTCCAGATTTCAACAACTTTGTGCGCCACCACTCCGTCGACTTCATCCTCCGCTTCTTCGCACTCTTCCCCTCCGGCTCCAATCGTACCATAGAAATGTGGCGTCTCTCCTCCCCGCTGGCCGCACCCCTGTTCATTGACCACCCGACATTGTTCGACTGCATCTCTTTGGTCGTCGAATGCACGGCCACATTCCCGCTGGGTGAGTGATGGCTAGGGTCGCAACTTTTATGCAAATGCATATTTTTTTTGCTGGCTCAGAACGGCCTGAAAATCACGTAAAACATGTTTTTAGCATGTTTTGAACGCTCTAGCATGGATTTCTAACTGCATATTTTTGCATATTTTCGACTTTTTGTGCATATTTGCATAATTCGCATATTTTGCGCATATTTGAGCATATTTTGGGCATTTTTTGAGAAAAATATGCATTTTTTGAGGAATTTTTGCATATTTTGGGGATTTCTTTTTGCATTTTTTGAAATTTTTCGGACATTTTTCAATTTTTTCGGCAATTTAAAAAAATTCCAGAATGGTTAAACTTTTGTAATTTTCAAAGACAAATGACCAAATTTCTTAAGAAAACACCTGTTTTTGCAAAAAATCTCCAAAAAAGGCATGAAAAAGGCCAAAAATGCAAAAAAAGATAACAAAGTTAATTTTAACATAAAAAAGCCTTAAATATGCAAAAAACCACTTTAAATAGTAAAGAATTGCTTTTAGGCAAAATTTTTGCATTTTTAGGTAATATTTTGCAAAAAAATTTGAGCATATTTTGCGCATATTTTGGAAATTTTGAAACATATTTTGCGCATATTTTGGCACTTTTTTGTGCATATTTTATGCGCATATTTAGGAAATTTTTGCGCATAAAAGTTGCGACCCTAGTGAGGCATTTTGATGGATTTAACATTTAAAGATAAAGCACGCAGGGTGACCAACACACTTCTCAAAAAACATGGCAAACAACCTGAAAAACATGGTTTTTACATGGCAAATAATTCCAAAAATATTTACATGACAACTTTTTTAGACATCAAAAATTTCAAAAATAAAGTTTGTTAATTTTCATTTTTTTCCATTATCCAAAATCTCGTTTTTTAAAAAGGAATTCATTTTATGAAGGGTTGGCGGCAGCCCCGTTAGGGGCCGCCGGAGAAATTTTTGGAAAATTTAGGCTTTCCCTTTAAGAAAATTGATTTTTTGTTGTATTTTTAAGTGAATTTTCTTTGAGGGATGGCGGCGCAGGTCCCGATAGCGGCCAGCGGAGAAAATTTTTTTGAGAATTTCAGCTTTTTCCCTTAGGAAATTTGATTACTTTTTTTCATTTCTAAGAACTATTACTGTAACGGAAGTCGCCGGTGGCCCTGATAAGGGCCGCCGGAATTTTTTTTAAAAATTTGGGCCTTTTTCGTAAGAAAATTGGTCAGTTTTTTTTTCTTTTTGGATTCACTATAATGGAGATGTCGGCGGCCCTGATAGGGACCATCAGAGAAAATTTTGAATTTTGGCACGCTTTTGTTAAAAAATTTGGTCATTTTTTTCGACTTTTACTCTCAAACCAAAAAAGATAAAAAAACATGGCTAAAAACATGGCAAATTTTAAAAAACATGGCATTTGCCATGTATACATGGTAATTTGGCCACCCTGAAAGCACGCATTTACTGCGGGAATTTATCGAGAATTTAAAAAAAAATTATTATTTTTAACCACACTTCCGTGATGGGAATTCTGCTGGTGCTATGTCGTTACAAAAAAGTGCCAAAACCCAATACGTTCTCCAAAAACTTTTTCTAAACTAGTTGTTAGACCAAAACTTCCAGCGACATATTGTGCAGAATTTTATGCTCTAACTTACTGGTGTTTTTATTTTTTCGAATTCGAAGAAAATTCAAATCTTCGTGAAATACACTATTTTCGATAAATTTCGAACTTCTTCTTCGAATTTCGAAAAACTAAAAATAAGGCAGATAGAGCATAAAATTCTGCATAATCTAACGCTAGAAGTTTTAGCCTATCAAGCCTAACAAAAAAAACTTTGAGAACGTATTGGGTTTTGTCATTTTTGTAATGCCCATTACCCATTATGGCATTTTTTTTAACGACCCAGCACCATTGTGCAAAGTTATGCTACAAGCAGTAAAGGTATGTGGTTCCTCTTTTAAAAATTTGATCATTTCATCTAAAAATGCAAAAAATGCCAATGCAAAATGCATTCTTCCCGTGGTTATTCACATGATTTAAGGCATCAGCAATTGCATAACCATATCCGCCCCTAAAATGATCCCCATCACATATCAAGACTGGAAAGTGAAAATTATAAGATTCTCTTTGTATTATAGACCAATGATGAATAATGTTGATCTTATACTTGTTATTGTAATTGCAAAATCCAAAACCTTACAATGATGAGTGCACTTGTTTTCATCTCCGCGCTTTCACCCCCGCCTGGTAACCCTCGGCAAATTCACTCCCGCAGGGGAAGTTTTTCAGCTTTTGCCATTTCCTGTGCATAAAATGTAATTTTTAACTAAAGTGATTTATTGTCCGAACCAAAATAAAAATTACAAATAAAGCCTATTTTTTTGCGTCAAAAAACTGAAATTTCTTTGGCCGTTGTTAGAAAAATCCAGCATTAGCAAAAAGGATTCACATTATAAAATGTGCATCAGAAAAAAGTGGAATTCTGGCTTCTTCATTTGAGCCTATAATTTTTCGAAGCGAATATTTACCTATGTTAAATTAAAAATTACAAAGCACACGTATGTTCAGCTTATGAAAAATTCGGTGAGGGTCGTTTGAGTCCCTACGTTTGAGTCCCCAGGCTAGAAAAATGGTTATAACTCAGCTCAGATGAAACTTCGAGAAATGAGTTTGGCATCAATGGATAGCCCTAAATGTCTGCTACAAACTTGCAAAAGAGATCATCCCGGATTGGCCAAGAAGAAAAGGAGTTATGAACATATCTTTGGCCAAAGGTCGGATTTTTTGTCTTAATCTGGCCATAACTCCTTTTCTACTTGGCCAATCCGAGATGATCTCTTTTGCAAGTTTGTAGCAGACATTTAGGGCTATCCATTGATGCCAAAATCATTTCTCGAAGTTGCATCTGGGCTGAGTTATAACCATTTTTCTAGCCTGGGGACTCAAACGTAGGGACTCAAACGATCGAGTCCGTGAAAAATTTATATTGCAGAGAATCGCTTCAAAAAATTATAACTTAAAGGGATTTCCACATTTTTCTGACGCGCATTTTAGATTAGGTAGCTTAAGACAGAAACTTTTCTGGGTGTGAAGCACGTGATTTCACGCAGAAATCTACTTCCAATCAAATATTTTTATATGGCTCATTTTTTCAGACGCACTCCAGGGCTGGCTTCACCTTGGTGAGGGACAACCACCGAAACAGCAGAGGGGGCGCTATTTGATCATCAGTATCCTGTTTGGCGGCCAAGCCCAAGCGGTCCACTCGCTCGCCTCTGTAGACCATTTTACCCAGCAGCTTAGACAGGTCGAATAAT
>LDKF01000027.1:63033-88856 GCA_001026735.1 Rotylenchulus reniformis
CCCCCCCCCCCTTTAAACTAATTCAGGGGGTCGGGGGAGGGAATAAGAAAAAAATCGAACAAATTGACCAAATTCTTTAAGAAAAGAGACTGAATTTTCCAAATTTTCCCCGGCGGCCCTTATCAGGACCGCCAACACCCCAATACATTGGAATTACTTTATATAAACGCAAAAATTGACCAATTTTCTTAACAAAAAGGCCTAAAATCCCGAAAAAAATTCGGCGGCCTTACCGGGGTTCGGGGCCGCCGAAACTCCCTATCAAAGAATTTTTCGGGCCACGCCCCCAAGCTAATTTCTGGCTATGGGCCTGGGGAACTGCTCAACCCTAGTAGTTCAAAGGGCTTTTTAGAATTTTTTAGGCCATAATTGTGATTGTGTATAATTTTTTGAAAAATTAATGAATTTAAATTATTTGAATTGAAATGACCGAAAAATTAAAGAAAAACGAGCAATTCACTTAAAGAAAAAAATTTTCATAACTAAATTTTTTTTTCAAAACAATCCAACCCGATGATCCGAAACCCGATGTTTTGCTGATCCGAAACCCGAAACCTGATCCGATGATTTTTGGGCTGATCCGATCCGAAACCTAATCCGAAAATTTCGTTGATCCGGCACAACCCTGGTGGGGGGTTCGTTGCGAATTATCAAAATCGCCGGAACATTGAAAAATCACTAATAATTCTCTAAATTTCGTTTATAGGCCATTGCTTAAATGCCTAATAAGTTAAATCACTTTTTCAATTAAAGCAATATTAAACAAAAATTTATAATTAAAAAAAACAAAATTTGTCAGTCCCTAAACAATTTTTATCTTTAGTACTTTTTGAATGCCACCTCTTGCTGCTCGTTCAGTGTGTACATTATTATTGCAATAATCGGAGGACCCCACATTCCGGAGCTGCAGCCATTTGTTGAGGACAACGAACGGACCGGGGAGCTGCTTGAATTCAGCCGTGATCGTTTCCGATATTGTTACCGGGTGGAGAGAAAACGATGCGAGAGTGCAACAGCGGGACAGGAGGAGGCAGAGACGGAGGAGAGAAAAAAGACAACGAGGGTGTACATCCGGAAAGTGGTGCAGGGGGACAAGCAGTTGTTGGATTCTGCCGAAGCGGAAGAGTGATGTTGCACCCGGGACCAACAATTGAGACGGTGGTGAAATGTCAAGGTCGCGATGTCAAAATCGGAAATTATTCATGGGATCAAATTCCAATGTTTTGGCACTAAAATCAATTTACCAGGTTTCGAAAACTGGAATTTTTGAATCCAAAAAAATTTAAAAACAAAACAAAAATCGAAATTTCGATTTTCGAAAATTTACTCCGTCCATGTATTGCCAGAAATTACACGCCAGAGATTACACAAGTGTGAAAATGTTCCTTCCTTCTTCCATGACCTGTCAGTGATCTGATATCATTATTCTGATTTATGGATGCTCTTTTTTCGTATGGATCAATCTCAATATTAATCTATTTATTTTTGCTTATTTGTCTGTTTTTGACTTTCATCCTTCTCTAATACATTTTAAAACTTTGAAACCTATAAAACTTTGCCTATAAAACTTTGGATTGATTGCTTTAAAAAATTTGTCAATTTCACAAAAGAAATAATTAAGATGCATTTGTTCAATTTTTAGGGTTTTTGCTTCATCGTTTGTTTAGAATTAATTTTTAATTTTTCCCAGGAGAAATTATCCTTTTGTTATTGAAATATCTCCATTAATTTATTAATACCATTTAGATAATAACTTTAGCCAAAAATTTATTTGAAAATGGATGACATTGTTGTAAAAACAAAAAAGCGGATCAAAACCTCTTAAATATCGTTAAAATGAAAAAAAACAATAAAATTAATGATTAAAATAATTTATAAATTTAAAAAATATCCAAGGGAGAGGGGTCCCTTAATTTTTGACCTTAAACCTCCTCAAAAGGGTCCACAAGCTTGATTCTCGATGTTTTGAACAACATAAAAAAATGCACTGAAAAACATGTAGCTTAAATACCCTTCTAGCTTACCTTTTATAATCATCCATATTTTCCATAATTTTCCTTTTTACCGATTCGAAATTCATCGTCATATTTTCCTCTCTTTCTCTCCCCCTCCCTCTCTGTTTTTTGTACTATTTCCCGGGATATCCACAATCCATTCACGTGAATAGGACCTATATAAACCTCCATAAAACCCCGTAAATTCCATTCAGTCTATTTTTGTCCTTTTTTTTATTGTATTTTTATTCTATTTTATTTTTCAACTTTTCAATTGAAACTTACTTTCCTCCATAGCTCCATACTATTCAGCCCTAGTATACTACCTATACACATCCCCAGAACGACAACTCATTCGTCCAGATCATTGAAAAAAAAGCTATTAACATCAGTTGTAAGCTTGTAAGCCTGAAAAATGTTAAAAACCCTAGCATATTTGTTGAGTTGTTCATAATTTTTCCTGATAAATGCACAGAGACCTTTGTCCGGAACCTGATAAATAATATACGTACGTACTTTTTATTAACAGCAGTGAAAAATGGAACAAAACTTATCAGCAGGATGAAGGAATATGGTTATGGAGTGGATTGAAGAGGGCCAAAGTGTCTTTGTGCATTTGCTGGCTTGGTTCTATTGAGGTGCCAAAAATTTTTAAGGGCGGCTAAACTGCAATTTTTGCTCAAGGCAATATTTTTGAGAAATTTTTGAATGCATACTGACTTGTGAGTGGGATTTTCTAAGGAAATTTGGTTTTTGATGCCCTATATTATTATTGGCCTATGTTATCTATAGGTTTTTTTAAATTTCCATTCTCATTTTCGAAAAAAAATGCCGGTTTAGACACATGGGCTTCATTTTCCTGTTTTTCGACCCCCAGTTCCGGTTTATCAACAAAATACCCAGTTATTCGGTTCGGTTTCACTCCTGACAACCAACCGTTTCTTTATTCGTCCAAAAAATCTCTTTATTCATCCAAAAACCACTCTTTATTCAGTGCCTCCAAATTTAATTTTTATATTTCGAAAAAATATTTTTAAACAATGTCGGCCTCATCAGCTATTTCCATCAACAAGTTGGCCGACGATTCATTGGTAAGAATTTTTATGGGTTAGCCATTAAACTCAATAATCAGTATTTTTGCGGAGATTCGGAAGAGCCTGAAAATCAAATAAAAGTTTAGTTTGATTAGAGTTAAAAATCACCAACTTTTTGCCGGTATTTTAGCTATTTTTCGGTATTTTTGTATGCTTTAAGCCTTAATCTTATTACTTTCTATGCTCACCTAATTCTTCGTCGCCAGAATGAAATCAATTTGCAAACTTTTTGCAGTCGAGCGTAAATTTTGAAAGGAAAAGAACTTTTTAGGTATATCTCCGTTCAAAAGAAACCTAAAGTAATGAGTTTATGTGAAAAGATAGAGTTAATTATTAGCTAAAAATTTAGCCCAAAAAGGTTATGGCCAAAATAATAAAACGAGTCGGCCTTCTAAAAATGCCAGCACGAGTGATTATTTTGGCCATAACTTTTTCTGGGTTCGTCCAATTCGGATGGTTATAGGCTCATTTTCTAATAAATTTATAATGCTATCATTGAGACCAAGCTTGTTTCTTAATCTTTCATTTGAACCGACTTATAACTCATGTTCATCCGGCGAATCCTGTGTCGCGTCTGAGTAATAAATGAATTCACGCACCAAAATCCGAAATTCACATTTGTGTGTTCGACCAAATTTGTCGGTTATCTAAAATAAAAATGGATTTGAAATTGAATTTTTTAGCCAATTCTGACCTGACATTCTCTGGCATTGCAATCCTCAATATAATCCAAATTGTCTTCTATTTCTTGGCCCTTTTAAAGAGTTCGAGGTCATTTGGCAGTTCCATGGTGTTATTTAACGCAGTTTAGAGACTTTGAGTTTGGGTGTTTAAAATGGTACTATGTCGTTTCAGCGGTGTCCCCGACATTCGATATAACTTGCTTTGGCCCATTCGATATAACTTGCTTCGAACGATACCCAAAGAAATGAATTTGGTGTCATAATATAGAGCAAAAAATTAGCTACAAAATGAGCTTACTCCCATCCAAATTGGTCCATTGCGAAAAAAAGTTATGGCCAAAATAGTGTAAATTTGGCCAAAATCATTAATTTGGCCATAACTTTTTTTTCATAATGGCCGGATTCAAGCGGGATTAGGCTCATTTTATACTTATTTTTTGCTCTATTTTTTTGACATCAAATTAATTTCTCTAGGTATCATTCAACCTATAGCGATAGCCGCAAATGTCGGGGCCCGCAAATGTCGTATAACCGTTTCAGTCTAAAGTGCAGAAATGGGTATATGCATATTAAACTACAAAAATTCTAAAATTCAAAAAATCGAATTTTGTCAAAAATTTTATTTTGCCAAAAAATGATATATATCATTTTACTTAAAAAGTGATCATTTATATAAAAATCATTGAAAATTTTCTCGAAAAAATGGGTTCTTAAGGGTGTTAAAAATTCGAATTTTTAAGATTTTTTGAAAATTTCCGGAACTCGAAACTAACAAGTAAGACTAAGAACCCCTGCAGTCCACAGGCGACAGATTTCAATTCGCAAGGATTCTTTTTTGGAAAATCAGAATATATATAGAACCAAAACATTTTGTTATGCTATGAAATATTCAAATTTTTTGACGTCAGTATCAAAAAGTGGAGTCAGAATCTGATTTGCGTCAAAAATTACCCCCGGAGAGTCATTTTTAGATAGTTTAAGAAAAAAAAATTTGGATGGCAGATTCTTTAGGATTGCCCCTGTGACTGATATTACTGAAGATGCCAAATTCTAAGATTTAAAAATCTAATAATATTTTTGAAATTTTAAAAAGTAAAAAGTTTCGAAATATAAAAATTAAAAATTTTATTATTTTAATGATTTTTGAAAAATTCCGCGATTTTTCTGATTTTATTTTTTTAATTTTCCGCTTCTCTTTACAGCTTTTCCAACGCACATCTATGCAGTTCAACTATACCGTCAAAGTGTTCTTTAAAATTAGTGGACCAACTGCGCCGATTTGTGGGCCATATTTTGAGCCGGAACGGGTAAAGAGGGTCCAAATTTTTACAAAATATTATTTTATACCTTTGCATTCTTTGCTTATTATAATTAAAATTCTCATTAAAAATGGAGAACCTGATTTGATGCTTAATTTTTGCTTACTCCACCCATCAAGATTTTTAACATAATGCAAAATAAAAATATTTTTCAAAAATCTTCAATTTTTTTAGATTCAACCTCGCTTGTTCACCAACAGTCTTGGTGAGCATTTGCGCGTCAGTGTACAGTATCTTACCAGGGACACCAACCATGATGTTCATTACCCCCTTCTTCATTTTCCATACCACGATCTTGTCGTCATTGAGCGCTTCCATCGCCGTTCATGAAGAACATGATTCATTTCACATCTGATCTGATTCAATTTAATTAAATCAAATTAATTCCCTATGGATGGATTGAATTCGTGCTGAGTCATTTCAGCCTAAAGTGCAAAAATGGGCGTTTCAGCCCAAAGTGCAAAAATAAAATATCAGTCCCAGAAAACTTTTTTGTTAGACCTGTTAGACCAAAAGTAAAAAAGGCAAAGTTGTGCAGAATTTCATGCTGATTCTGCTGTTATAATTTTTTTCTAAATTCCGAC
Organism: Rotylenchulus reniformis; assembly: GCA_001026735.1. NCBI lineage: Eukaryota > Metazoa > Nematoda > Chromadorea > Rhabditida > Hoplolaimidae > Rotylenchulus > Rotylenchulus reniformis. The sequence goes on from LDKF01000027.1 coordinate 68,708, forward strand.
AAAAATGTCGTAATTTTTTAAAAAACTCGAATTTTTGATAATTTTGACTTTTTTTGACATTTTTATCGGAATTTCAAAAAAAATCTACCATCAGAATCAGCACGGAATTCTGCACAATTTTTCCTTTTATACTTTTGGTCTAGCAGGTCTAACAAAAAAGTTTTCTGGGACAAATATTTTATTTTTGCACTTTAGGCTGAAACGCCCATTTTTGCACTTTAGGCTGAAACGACATAGCACCGATTGAATTTAGTAGATTTGTAAATTTCACTTGCAAGTTCATAAAAGAAAACATTTTCGGGGAGTGGGGAAAGTATGCCAAAAATAAAAGGGGTTTTTTTACCCAAATATGAAAAATACGGTTTTTAGTGGATATTTCGAACTTTTTGGCCGAATTTCGAAAAATTAAAAATACCAGCAGGTAGAGCACAAAATTCTGCACAATTTTGCTTCCAAGTCTTACAAAAAAAATTTATTTTTAACGCCCCATTTGGCATTTTCTTCAACGACTTAGCACCAATGTGACCGTTGACCCTCTGGTTAATGTAGGAAGCAGAGGGAGAATAGGCAAAATTTGATTTTTGAATTTCATTTCGCTTTCTGGTCTATGGTTTTCTATTTTCTTTCATATTTTTCTCAGCAAGAATTTGAAAAGAGTAAATTGAGAAATATATAAATTTATCTTTTGAATCATACAAATATAGAAAATATCATAGAAAATTTTTCAAGAAAAATGCGAAATTTAAATTTAATTTTAAAAAAATTGATGTATATTAAGTGAGAATAAATACCAATTAAAAATGAATTTAATATTAAAATATTGATTAAAAATGATTAAAAATGTGAGAAATTAGAAGATTAAAAAACGAATAAAATTTGTTGAAATTTAGTTGATAATCAAGTAAAAATGAAAAAGATGAATGATGATATCATCCGTATTTGTGATGGTTCGTCGACTTCCTCGTTGATGACCATTGACATTTCTATGATGAAAATGAAAAAAAAATTAAAAATGAAAAAACCAAACAAAAATTCAAGAACCTGGGCTTATCCTTGTTGCCATCCTAATTGTTGTAATTGTTCAATTCCCGAGGTGAGTCAGCTGGAAAGGAAAATTTCAAAATCGTAAATTTGAGTTTCTGGTGTAAATTGGCGAGCGAAGACTTTTTGAAAAATAATTTAAAATTTACAATCAAAACTTGAATAAAATTATTTGTTAAAAAATAAGGAATTATATGGGGGTAGAAAAGAAAATTAACTGTATAGAAAAATAATCGAAGCAGATTATCCCACGCCTAGAAAAATGATTAAATTTTTTTCAGGTAAATCCTAGAGAAGTAGTTTGGTGTCAAAAGATAGCACTAAATGTCTGTTATAAACTTGCAAGTACACCTATCCTAAGTCGAAAAATAGTTATGGCCAAGTTAAGCTAAGTATCTGGCCATAACTTTTTCTATTTGGCCAAATCGGAAAGTTGTTCTTGCAAATTTAATTACAACGCGTACTTTGCCTGTTTCTCCGCAATTGCGCACTTTGTGTTGGTCGCGTCCAGCTCCCATCGCAACTCTCGGCAAACCCCCTGCATCCCCATCAGTAATGCCTACAATGCCCTGACCAGTCGTCCCTTCCTCACCCTTTGCAGTTTGTCCAGTTGCTGTTTGAGCTTGCCGTTCTCGTCCCTTTGCTGTTGCAGTGCTTTCCGCAACTGTTCCTTCTCCATGTACGTTTCATGCAGCTGTTGCTGGCAACTCGTGATCTCCGCGTCGTCCTGGTCGGCCTTAAAATATCATCAAATGTAATTCAAGTTGTTGCAGGCCCGTAACGAGGGGGGGGGGCAAGTGTCCCGGCCTGAAATGCCAAGTCGAAAAATTTTTTCATAAGCCGCCGACACCCCTTTAATACAGTTAAATTTCGTGTCTCGGATAAAAAAATGACTAAAAATCGATCTAATTCCAAGATAACTTCGTTTTTAGCTCGTGGCCGAGCTCTCCCCCACTAGGTAATTTTACAATTATTAAAAAGAAGCAGTAATCCTGAATAAACAACAAGTCCAATCAATTTCACTTACATCATAAACCAATTTGGCGTTGTCCACGCGTTGTTGGTCCCGCTCGATTGTCAATGTCTGAACACCGAAAAATTTCCTTATCCAACAGGGCAAAAAAGATTGCTTGTACACCTTCAGCAGGTCCTCCAACTGATCCAGTTCCTGGCACATTTTGTTGTTCGCCGATTCATAATCCCGGATCATCCTGTTCAGTTCCTCCTCACGTCGTCGACGGTCGTGGAGTTGGTCATACTCCTGAAAATTTTCAGATTTTATCATATTCTATCGAACCGTTTTTTCTAGTAAAATTCCTTGAAATTTTCATTTTATTCTGGAAACATGGCATACGTACCAGCCTCAGCCTGTCGACCTCCTTGGTCAGCCGCTGTTTTTCCGCCTCCAACCCTCTGTTAGTCTCCTCCAACAGCCTTTTGTTTTTAAGCTCTTGTAGCTGCTCATCAATCAGTTCCTAGATAAATCAGCCTTATTAAATATTTTATATATTAGGAAAGAAAAATAATTAAAAATTCATCCATAAAATTTTTATGCTTTAAATTAAAATTTTAAACTAATTAATTTTGTAAACATTTGATAATAAGAATCTTTCTTAGGATGATTTATCCATCCAGCCAGGTGTGATTTCGCCCCTTGAGATATTTTGTTATTGCAAAGGTAACATTCATTCTTCCTTTCCCTGCCCGTGCTGAGTCGTTTCGGCCAAAACCGCCAAAATAGAATTATTTTTCCTTAAAACTTTTTTTGTTAGACCAGTTAGACCAAAAGTATAAAAAGAAAAAAAGTGCAGAATTTTATGCTGATTCGAATGGTATAAAAACATTCCCGAAATTCAGCAAAAAAGTTCAAAATAGCCCCTAAAACCCCAATTTTTCGGTATTTCGGAAAAATTTCGAACTTTTTGGCCGAATTTCGAAAAACAAAATATACCATTCGAATCAGAATAAAATTCTGCACATTTTTGCTTTTTATACTTTTGGTCTAACAAGTCTAACAAAAAAGTTTTAAGGAAAAATAATTCCATTTTGGCGGTTTTCGCCGAAACGACATAGCACCCACCTTCCGTGCCCCGACCCTTGCTCTTAATTACCACAATGTTCAAATGGAGCCGCCGAGTGCATTCCAGCATCTCCAATTCCAGATCCATCGTACTACTGCCCATCTTAAAATATATTCAATTAAAATGCCTTTTTGAAATTTCCTCAAATTAAATTAAAATGGAAAATGTGAGAATAAAATATGCAAAAAGGCCAAAATATGCATTAACGAGCTCGAAATATATTTAAAATAATTTTTCCAATTAAAAAGACAATTTACTTAATTGTTTATTTTCTCAGCTATTCATGCTAATTGCATATTTAATAATTTGGTGTTGGTGTTCCGACCCTCCAGGCAATGGCGTAGCCACAGGGGAGGAGAATTTCCCCCACCGAAACCAGGGGCATAACGAGCCCAACATTTCAGAGGGGGGGGGGAGGTCGTACAGAAAATTTTTGAAAATTCAATTCTTAGGGGTGCATTTTCACATTCGAAATAATCGTTGAAAAATGCTCAAAATTCTCATTAAAATACCTATTTCATTTTATAGAATAAAGGGATGCCGGCGACCCCGAGAGGGGCCGCCGGGAAGTTTTTTTGAAAATTGATCATTTTCATCGAAAATTTCAAATTTCTCACTCCTAACCAGTCACGAACTCCTAACCAGTCAAGGTTTGAATTAGGGTGGCGACGGGGTCCCCGCTCCCCGCGGACACCCCGTCCCCGTCCCCGAGAGGGTCGCCAGTCCCCGTCCCCGCGGCCTTGTCCCCGCGGGGACACGGGGACAAAATACACCCCTAAAAATGGGAAAATTGGAATATATTGAACAAAAAATTTTGGATTCAGGAAGGAAATTAAGGAAGAAAAAAATCTACAATTGACCAAAAAATCGTCAATTTTCCTTAAGAAATGTGTTAAAAGTTTGAAAAAAATTTCTCAGGCGGCCCCTATTGGGCCCGCCGGCTCCCCTCAATCTGGTTTATTTTTTTATTCATCAAAAAATACTCATTTGGAGGGTCCTAATCTTCAAAAAATATTCCGCTTTCATCACAAAAATTTTATTAAAAATAATTTATTTATTAAAAAATCAAATCTTTTTCCTTCATGTATTTTTGAACATCTTTGACCTTGGAAACATTTATTAACCCTTAAATTTAAATTATTTAATTATAATTTTCTTGGCATCCGACTGATTATAAAGATCAGACTGGGGGTTATTTCTTCTATCGTACACCTCTAATAAATGAGAAAAAAAATTTTAAAATTATTTCTTTTAATAATAATTTTTTTAAATTGATTTAAATTTAATTTTAATAACATGAAAAAAATTTTGGGAAAAAAATTTCAATGTATAAATGACTTAGAAAAATTTCTTGTCCCCGCGGGGACCCCGCGAAAATCTGTCCCCGTCCCCGCGGGGAATTCCGCCACCCTAGTTTGAATGGTCGAATATACCCAATAATTGGTAATATTTTTCAAATTTAATCCATTTTTCACCACCTTTTTAATCACCGCCACCGCCACGGATTTGACGCGAGCTTCCTCCAGGTAGATGCCTAACGGGATGCCAAGCTGAAGGTGTTGGCGTTGGGCCTCACGGAACCAGCTCAAGGGCATGCATTGGATCAGCTCGTGCAGCAACTCGTTGGGCAGCCGAGCAGCTGCCGGGGAAGTGGCGGACGAACACATTGCTTAGGTTGCTCTGGAATGTGAATAAACTTGCGGCAGTGGCGAGAAAAAAAACGTATTCTGGCGCTGAATTTGGTTGCTTTTCTTAAAGAAATTTGGCCATTTTTGCTTTAGAATTAGGGTAGTTCAAGACCGGTTTAAAACCGGTACCCTCGGTTTTCGGTTTTACCGGTTTCGGGCACCCCGGTTTTCGGTTTCGGTTTTCGTCGGACCCCCGGTTTTCGGTTTCGGTTTTTTCGGTTTTTATTAATTGTAATTTTCCAAAAAAAAAAATCAAAAAATCCAAAATCGAAAAATTTACATGGAAAAAATTTAAAAAGAAATTTAACATTTATTTTCCTAATTAATTAACATCAAATTTATAGGAAAATTTACAAGAGAGTGAGACTTTTTGAAAAATCTGGCCCTAAAATATGTGAGCTTAAAACCAAAAAAGCAAAAAATTGGAGAAAATTTTGCCTGTTTTCTGGCAATAATGCTATTTTTTCATTCCATTTAAAAAAATTATATTTTCCAACAAATTTCTCTCTCTCTACATTTTGTGACTACGTTCATCAGAAGTTCTTTCGATTTCTAAAATTTCTAAGTCTTTTTTCCAGAAAAAATCTTGGTCTTGCTCACACTGTTTTTTAAAAATTCAAAAAAAATTTTTTTCTAGGCTTTATTTCGGCGGTCCCGACAGGGGCCGCCGGAGAAAATTTTGAAGATTTAGGTCATTTTTTCTTAAGAAAATTGGTCATTTTTAATTAAATTTTTTAAAGAAATTTCTCTTCGGGAGGTGCTGGCGGTCCCAATAGGGGCCCTTTCTCTTTTAAAAATTGATTAAATTTTAGTGTCCTTTACTGGAACTTAGGGTTAAAAATTCAATAATTTATCATCATTTTCAAAGGAAAATTTAGGTTTTTGTGATAGCTTTAATAATAAAAAAATTATTAAAAAAATAAAATAAAAATATAAAATATCAAAAAACAAAACAAACGAAGAATTTCAGTGGTGGAGAATTGAACCTGCGCTCTCACCGCCAATAAACCAAGATCGTTTCCACTTGAGCCAAGGACTTCATGTTTCTCTCTCCCACCAAAATCCCTTTAATGTTGGATCCAAAATGGCATTTTTGGGGTGCATTTTCAAGAAATTTTACAAAAAATCCATTTCTTAGGGGTGTATGTCAAAACCGAAAACCGACCGGTTTGGACCCTCGGTTTTCGGTTTTACCGGTTTTCGGTACCCCGGTTTTCGGTTTCGGTTTTTGACCAAAAAAACCCGGTTTTCGGTTTCGGTTCGGTTAACCGACCGTGAACTACCCTATTTAGAATAAATATTTAAAGGATGCCGGCGGCCCGGAAGTGTCGTATATAATTTTTGGGAAAATTGTATCAATTTTCAAGGAAATTGTTCATTTTTCTTGTCCGAAACAGGATTTTCACTGTATTAATGGATGCCGCCCACGACAGGGGCCGTCGGAATTTTTTTTGAAAATTTAGACAAAAGGGGAGACCCTTATGAAGATTTTTCGAATTGGTATTTTTGTGGGAGGAGTGGAGTACCCCCCCACCCTTGCTCCTCCTCTCGTTACGCCCCGCATCTATATAATTGAGCCTTTATATGTAATAATAAGTGAATGGATTGCAAAAAAGGCATAAATATGTCTAGGTAAATTGAACTACAAGTTGGCGAAATTTTGGAAAAATTTGTTCTCCGTTCATTTTATCAAAAAGAATAATAATGGGAAAATGTTATTATTTATTAAAATCTATTTCGTAAAATTCAGGAAGATTTTGGCATTAAACAGACTGGGAATTATGGAATTTCGAGCCCCTTTATAAGATCCTTTTTGCGTGTCAAATAAAATCGATTATGATGGACTTCGGGGTTCGCCCATCTCACAAGCATCAATCGAATGATGATATCTGTCATCAATTTCGGTGAACTTTCTGCCTTGGGCAATTGAAATCAAATGGGTTGTGTGCACATTTGTCAAGGGAAAATGGATTTGGCTGCTCGTAACATATGTATAAGATTTATCCTTTCTGAGGAGTGAATTTTTAAGTTGATGGGATGAGTGATTTGATCATAAAAACTAAAAAATGACAATCCTGTCACAGTTGAATTATTTTAGCCATTTTTTAGAATTGTACGATTGTACATCGTTCATTTAAAATCCCTCCAAAAGAAAAAGGTGCCAGGCCACTGCGCGAAAACTGCCATTATGGGCACTGCGCGAAAACTGCCATTATGGGCACTGCGCGAAAACTGCCATTATGGGCACTGCGCGAAAACTGCCATTAAAAAAATCAATAAAACATAAACTAAAATTTTTTACGAAATTTGACCGATGTTATTAGTAAATTAAAATTTGAATAAAATTAAAAAAAAATGAAAAGGAATTCATTGGTTTTAATAATAAATTAATTCATAAAATGATTTTCAAGTATTCTTTGCTTTATGCTTATTTTTAAAGAGATTGGTTTCCTGTTTTTATATCAAGAACTCGCAATCTTTAATTTTAAAAAAAAAAATTAATGTGAAAATTTTTAAGCTTTTCCAAAATCTCTATTTTGTAGGATTTCCATAAATTTCCAATATTTTAAAAATATTCATAAAAATTATTATGTAATTTAATTTTTTGGAAATTTTTTAATTATTTTCAGATAAAGTGAATTTTCGAATATAAATTTTAGCAAAAAATATGAATTTTTTATTTTTATCCCGTTGTCCATAATGGCAGTTTTCGCGCAGTGCCCATAATGGCAGTTTTCGCGCAGTGCCCATAATGGCAGTTTTCGCGCAGTGCCCATAATGGCAGTTTTCGCGCAGTGGCAGGGCACCAAGAAAAAAGTCAACATATCCCCGATTAATAAAAACAACCAAAAAAGGCGCTTCAGGTAATTTTGACTTTGGGGGATTTGAAATGGTAACCGAAAATATAGTTTTTTCACGAAAACTTCGGACTTTTTGTTTGAATTCGAAAAATTAAAAATACCAGTATAGAGAATAAAATTCTGCACATAGGCTTTTTATAATTTCGGTTTTTGGCAAAATTGGGTCAAAAAATCCTAAAACAGATGGAAATTTTGGAAATCCGTTCGTGCTCACCCTCAAAAGCCCTAAAATACTTAGGTTGTATATTGTGTAATAAGTTTTGAGCCCTCTGCATAGGAGCATTTTTAAAAATTCATAACTATTGTGTTTTATCGCCAATTATTTTCAACTTTTATTCATATTGTAGAGCAAAATATCTTCTTTGATTTTTGCTAGAAAAAATGTGTTCTATGATTTTTTAAACAATACGTTCTTCATAAATCTTACGAAATTTGAAAAATCGAAACTTAAAAAAATAAACTGATCGATTAAAATTTTGGTGATTACTCTTAAAAAGTTTTTTGATTTTTAAGAATTATACACCTAAAAATCGACCGGAAAATTGAAACTTTTCCATATTATTTTTTTCAAAAAAAACAATCGATGAATTTAACATGAATTAGGTACCAACATGCAATGCTCAAAATGGTCAAAAATGGGAAAAAATTATTTTAACGTCAAAAAAACAAAAAAAATTGATATGATTATGATTATTTGGATTTTTATCACAAATAGTTGTTCCAGGCAGTCATGGTAGGGAGGAAAGGAACTTGAATCGATTTGACGTCAAAATTGATTTTCTTCTTATATGCATTCTTTATTTTACCAATTTCTGAAAGGAAAACTATAAAATTAAAAAAAAATAATAATAATAAGAGGAATTGTCCACTTGGTATTATGTATGATGTGTTATGTTGCTCGAGGGTCAAATTTCGAGACTCGAGAACCGAGATCGAAACCGAGAATTCCGAGAATTGAACCCGAGACCGAGAAATGACCCCCGAGAGTCGATATCGAGACCCATTTTTCTAATAATATATATTTCTTTTTGTGATATTTCAATCCGATTACCTTCAATATGTTTGCCCAGGTTCCAATGTTTTATATTTTCGGGCAAAATTTTCCATTTTCCTGCAAATATTCTATACGTCATCGATGGATCCTTGGCTTTGCTTTCCCGGAATTTGGCCACCAAATCCAATTTTTGTTCTTTGGTAAATTTAGTTTTTTTCTTTGTCGATCCTAAATTATTCAGCCTAATTAGTACAATTAAATTTTCGTTTTTTCATTATTCTTTGAAATTTGGTCTAAAATTTATTTTTGAAATCTTAATGATTTGGAATAAAATTCCCTCTTTTCTACACACTCCAATCCTTCATCTTTCGCCAAACATACATTGTAGCTTCCTTAATACCCAATTCTTTACATATATTTTGCTTCAGAATAGTTGGATTTTTCGCTTTTTTTTCATTGAATGCATCGACAAATTTCCTTTTTTTATTTATAATAAATTATATTATATATTCACAATATTTATATTTTTTCATTTTTAATATAACAAATACTAAGATATTACTTAATATTAAAATTAGTATTAGATTTTAATTAAAATTTATAAAATTAAATTAAAGATATGTTTTTGAAAATTTTATTCCGATTTCTTTAATAAAAAATGTTGAATGGTTGTATTTTATATTACATTTACGAAGGAATTTAATACAATTTTTAGTTTTTAATGTTATGATCTGAGAAGAAAATTTTTTAATGATGTTCAATTTAATTTAATTTTTTTTATTTTAACTTTTTCTATTATATTTTACTTTAATATTAAAAATATTTTCTAACGCAATATGATTTAAAAATTAATTTATTTCTTATTTTTAGCCTATTTTGCAAATTTTTATTTAAAATACTTGTGTCCATCGGTGGAATTTGCTGAATTTTTTTATATTTTTTATTGTATTTTTAAATAAAAAAATAAATTAAAATTTTTTAAAGAAATTTCATTAATTTAAATTTATTTAGTAATTTTCTATTTGTGAATTGTGAGTTTAAAATTCACCAATCATCCAAGGTGAGCGCTAGTGTACCTTCATTGGTTCCAGTAGCCTTATAATATGAATTTACTACATTTTTTTCTAGATTTTTACCGAAAAGGAATTATAAATAAAGTTAAATAATGATTTTTTTAATGAAATAGTATTTTTTACTGAATTTATTCCGTTCTAATTCAAAATTTTTTATTTATCAAATTTATTTTTATGAAATCGTATTTTAAGCACTTGAGTTTTGGGCGGCGCATGCCAGAAAAACAGAAACCGGATTCGGATTCCGGCAACTGTATAGTTTTTATTATCTTCATATCAGTTTTTCATTAGTTTTGGCCATTTATTAGTTTTCATTATTTTTTAATTTTGGTATTTTTGTGATTTGCCTTATAATTTTGCACTTTTATTTCTGTCTGATCCGTTAATTATGAATATGACATTCGGTATATAATTAATTTTTCAGTTTACAGGTGAACATGCGAAAATGTAATTGGGTGGTCAAGTTGAAGTCCTATAATCACCACCTTGCCATGGACTTTCATGAAAATTACATTATTCTTATTCTTATACCGGCTAAAGTAAAGCGTAAATTATTCTTTAGGTACTGAGTAGTTAACTGTGGGGTGGGGTCGCAGTTTGCAATAAGCCTCCTGCCAGCTTAAATTTTAAATTTTAAAAATATATACAATATGATTCGTCATTTCGTATCATCTTTCACCTAAAGGCTCGATCCAAATTACATTCTGTCAAGGTCATTCGTACCATTTTTGTTTTCCGTAACCATAACTACATCACTTTCTCATACCATAAAGTGATAACTACATCACTTTATGGTATGAGTCATCATCTGTATCATCGAGCCAAATTCTCCAGATCCCAATGTTTATGATCTGTCACTTCAAATTATCATCAACTCTCGAGCCAAAAATCCGTATAGTCAAGGTCAATCGTTTATTTTGTATTTTCCCTTCCAAGTGAATTGTGAGTAATATTATACTTATTATATTTTACGGGCGATCTTCCATTGCAACTTTCTACTGAAATAAATTAGATAAAAAACAGCTATTCAATTTTGTATTTTAGAAATTTAATTTAAATCAGAATTTTTAAATTTTAAAACCATTTTTACAGGTTTCCCTAAATTACCAATAATTTAAAATTTAATGTCCTGATTTTTTTAAAAAATCTACAATTTGTATTTTTAAATTTAATTTAAATTTTGAAATTTTGAAATTTTAAACCGGCTGGCAGGAGGGGGCTTATTGCCAGCTGCGACCCCACCCCACGGTTAACTATTTTAGTGATTTTTTGGGTGTTATGGCATTTGTCCAAAAGTATCAATGGGGCGTTTGTCCAAAAGTATCAATGGGCCGTTTATCCAAAAATATCGATGGCGGAGTTTCGACAAAAATCCCAAATTAATTATTTGGAATTTGCAGAAAATTATAAATAATATTAATTAAAAAAATTTTCAGCTCATAAATAAATAAATAAATAAATAAAATTAGGAAGTTGAAAGAAAAATATTTCAAAAAAAAATTTATTTATTCTTCTCAAATATTCCAATCTCAAAAACTCATATCTGCGCAATTACACATTTTATTATTTTAAATAAAAATAATAAATATTATATAATTATATAGCAGATTTAAAACAACTCTCTATTCATCGCGCCGTTTCATCCCTGCCGATTCATCGACGCCGATTCATCTCTAATACTATTCATCCCTGCCGATTCATTGCCTACGGTTCATCGCCTCTTGTTCTAGAGTCGTTTCATCATCCATTTTTCCTTGCAAAAAAGTTGTTTTTCTTAAGAGTAGCCCAAAGAGGTTTGAGAAATTTTTGAAAATTCTACCTAGGCCTCTGAAATTTTTTTACAATTTTTGGTATGAAAATTTTAGAAATAAGTGGCCTGCGAAAAATTAATTTGGGCTAAAAACTTGGGCGATGAAACGTCCCTAGAACAAGAGTCGATGAATCGGCGTCGATGAATCGGCAGGGATGAAACGGCGCGATGAATAGAGAGTTGTTTTAAATCTGCTATATAATTATATAATATTTATTATTTTTTTATTTAAAATAATAAAATGTGTAATTGCGCGGATATGAGTTTTTGAGATTGGAATATTTGAGAAGAATAAATAAAAATTTTTTGAAATATTTTTCTTTCAACTTGCTAATTTTATTTATTTATTTATTTATGAGCTGAAAAATTTTTTAATTAATATTATTTATAATTTTCTGCAAATTCTAAATAATTAATTTGGGATTTTTGTCGAAACTCCGCCATCGATATTTTTGGACAAACGCCCCATTGATACTTTTGGACAAACGCCCCATTGATACTTTTGGACAAATGACTCAGCACGAATTTTTTGAGCATAAAATGTTTATACTACCGTAGCATAAGCTTCTCTTCTATTACTTAGTATAAACAACCTATGATCGGAACCTATGATCTGGGTCTTCTAAAAAAGTGACAAAACTTAAAAAAGTTTATTTGTAAAATTTTCTGTTTTTTTGAAATCCATAGTTAAGGGCCCTGTTTTTTATGAAACTTTTATCAGAAGTTTTTCATCAAGCTCATCAGTTTCGGTCACGGTAATTTATTAAAGCGTTTTTGCAACTTTTTTGGCCTTTTCGCATATTTTGTCCAAATTTTTCAATTTGATGTTGAGCTTATCTTCAGTTTTAGTCATTTTATGAACACCGCATATAATAAATTTCTGTGAAATAATAATTATTCATTAGCATTGTCTTCGAGATTTAAAAATTGATTGTCGAAAATAGAAATTCATAATTTGCAGAACAATGTCGACTCTGTTCAATGACAGTGATGCCGTGTGCGCCTTTATGAGCTTGAACACAACCAGATTCAACCAAACATGGACAAAGCAAAATTTGACCGACAATTTACGCACCATGTGGGACGTCAACGCAACATGGGCGGAACGCACCTTGATCAATCCGCCGGTGCGCCAATATCACATGGCCAAGTGCAACCAAGATTACCAGTTGATGTTTCAGGTCGGGAAGCACAGCGAACTTCGCAAAATTTTTTGGAAATGTATATATCATTTTTTTGGAAATTGCCCATTTTATGACCCGTGTAATTTGATAGGTCAAAATGTCTGCTACAAATTTGTAATCCGGATTGGCCAAGTAGAAAAAATTATGGCCAAATATTTGGCCAAAAACCCGATTTGCTTGTTAATTTCGGCCATAACTTGTTTCCTTTTTGGTCAACCCTGATGATCTTTTCTATAAATTTATAGCAGGCATTCAGGGAATTTTGTGACATCAGTTTGTTTTCGTAGGTTGCGTTTGAATCGAGTTATAATCTTTTTTTTCATTTTTAAACTTTTTCCAAATTTATTAAGACCATCTAAAAATATATGAAAGTTTTACATATGCTTTTGAAGCTACCCTTATTTTTCCCGAAAATTACAAAATTTTCAAAGATATTTGAAAAAAGAAAAATTTAAAAAGATTTATAATAAATTGCTGTATATAATTGTGTTTCTTATAAGTTTGCTCTAGTAGGCTAGAAATACCTTGTTTGATGGATCATTTGCCATTTTTTTAAATGGCACATCATTAACATCAAATGACAAATAACTAAGAGGTGTTAAGAGATATTTTTATTTTATGATTTACCTATTTGCTATTCAGAAAAATATCACTCATAAAATAAGTTTTAATTTGTATTCTTCCAGTCGAGATATGTGCTACCACCGGGTCGCATTTCTTCAATCTGGTCCAATATTGTTGTGTGCGGCATCCTGGCTTGGTTCTCCGTCTGCTTCAACCTCAGCCTTGTAGTGGTCACATTCCGGCACATGTATCAATTGTCCACAATTTTAATATTTATTTCTTGGCTGAATCATGAGCTCACACTAATATAGAACGAGAAATTTCCAACTTCGAGGTTTAGGTTTCGAAAAACACTGCGAGATGCTGTCCCCGTTTAGTCAAAGAGCACTTTTCTACCGTATAATGTGTTATTCCTTCTTTATTTTAGAAAAAAATACCGCAACCATAAGCAACCACCCTATGACACGTTTAAGTGTACGGTAGTCTTAGAGATCAGTAATTTCATCCTGAACTTACACTTGTGGCGAAACAAACACATCTGGGTCCGAGGAAAAGCCCGATTTGAGCCATTAGAATTCAGGAGAAAATACCTCATTCGCTCTAATAGAAGGGCCTCTCTAATTGAATGGGCCTCTCTAATATTTAGAAGGGGCCCCATTGGATGAGGTTGGAACAATAGAAGGGGTCCCTTCAACTAGAGAGAATACGGTAAATAAAAAAGACAAGCGTGTAGGTAGGAGCTTTTTGAGAAGATTCCAGAAATCGAAATGATTTTAAATTTTTTCACTTATAATTCCTAATAGAGAAGTCTCGCAAATCTATTTCATTTTCATGTACAATTTCCTTTATCAAGCTTTGAAAATTAAAACATTTTCTGATAATGTTATGGACTCAATGGCAGGATTTTTTTACTAGAATGACCATTTCTTTTTTTATTTTTCTCGATCACAGTTTTATCTTTTTCGTCCAAATTCTCTATGTTCAGCAAGGAGCACAGAGTATGCAATTGGCTGTTGGGCTTCGACGCGTTGTACCAACTCTTCAGCATGAGCATCCACGTCGTCAATTTTTTCGCTTTTGTGTTCGGTCTTTCCGTAATTGATTTCCGTATCTGCATGGTCACATTATTGGCCACTGTAATGGGCATGTACAGTACAACGATGACCATCTATCTGATCTCATTGGAAAGGATGTTGCTCACTGTGGCACCGATACGGTAACTACTGTATAAATTCTATTAATAAGTCCACTCCAATAGAAAATCCTCTGCAGAGGAGTTAAAAAAAATAAGTTCCCCTGGGGTCCTATATAATACATACCAGTAACAATCAAATTCAACTGGTAGTTTTATTTTTTAAAAAGTTAGGTAATGATATTAAAATTATATTTTACATCGAAATATAGTAATTAGTATAGACTTGTAGCCCTACTTATTTTAACAGTTAGAGACCAATTCATTTAATTAGTGTGAATTAGAGTCTATAAAGAGCTTGAACTAATAATAAGATTCTGGAAAACTTATAACATTCTTTATGGCAATGCGTGTAGACAGATATTAGATACCAACCAATGGCTTTGCTAGAAATTAACTGAACAAATTTGTCAAAAAAATGTCCATGTCCTTCTTCCAGGCTGAATCTGCAAACACCCAAAAGTGTTCGCTTATGTTCCGTGATTGCTGTGTTCATGACCATAGCATTCGGATTCTATATGAGTTGCTCTACACTCTTGTACGCCAATTATTGGCACTTCTTCAACATGAACTATTATGGGTAATTATTATCAATAAACCATAAGAAAGTAGCGATGTATGCCCAAAGTAAAAAATATTAGAACTAAAATTAGCTATCGAAAGCTCATAAAATTCTGGGTAAAAAATCTAGAATTATTCTGAAAAATTAAAATTTTTGAGGAATAAGTGAATATTTTTAAACAAACACAAGGCCATCAGAGTCACCAGAAAATTTCTGTTCGCACGACTGATGAGCAACATTGTCAGTTTAGTTTCTGGTCAGCAATTTGCGGAAATTACTTAAGTTTGGCAACAATAAAGTTGCATTGTAACTAAATTGCCAATCAATTAAACACCCAAGTAAACATCAAAAATCTCCATAATTATGGGAGATGTAAATGAAAAATAAATCACATTCTAATTAGTTGGGCCAGCCTATAACTGGTGTAAAGCAGTAGCTTTAGGCCTCATAATTTAAGTACACGATACGACTGCTGGAAATATCCTTTTCATGCAACTCCCCCTCCCTTCCGTTCCCAGTCATTCATCCGACTTCCACGTAATAATAAGCCAAATATCGACCGCCTACCATCTCGATACCAAACCATCTCGATATCGGGTATCGAGCTGGTAGCGCATCTCGATACCAACCATATCAGCTCGATACCACTCTTACCATCTCGATACCACTGATAAAAAATAATTTTTATTTTACATTTAAAATTTCAATTAATAACCAAAGTGTTGTGGTCCAAAATTGCTAATTAACTTTCTTATATTGTATAAAATTCAAATAAATTATGTCCGTTCAATAGGTGAGTGCTAAAGTGTTATTAGTTTTTGATGATGATTTTACAGTTAGATTCGCCTTTGGCCAGCCCAACAATAACTAGGAATCTAAGAATCCATATCAAAATACTAATAGTCCTTCAGTCCGAACCTATTGAACCTTGAATTTGCCTAAGCCCCGCCGATTGTCATAGATAGCCGGGTCGCTATGTAAAATCATCATGTATTCATAGGCGGTATCTAGATGGTATAGGTGGTATCTAGCTGGTAGGGTTGGTATCGAGCTGGTCTGGTAGGTATCGAGATGACAAAACCAACTCGAAATTGGGTATCGAAGTGGTTTGGTATCGAGTTGGCTGATCCCCCCAAATATCTCGCGCGCAAATGTCGATTTGAGTAGGGGTCACGAATGTCGATTTTGGTCGAGCGCGCAATGGTCCGACATGCAAATGTCGATATGTAAGTGTTTGGAGCGCAAACGCCGATTTAATTATGGTGTTAAATATCTGGCGCGCAAATGAACCGGTACGATTATTTTTGGTTGACAGTTCAATTGTGCGGCACGCTTTTGATGCTTAATTGCTAGACAACACGGTTTGCGACGCAGCTTTTTTGCTGCTCCATGCAACAAAATAATTTCCGCGTTTATAGACGCTGTATGGAAGCTAGATGGACAATTTGCAGTTTAATTGAGCGCTAGAAAAGTTTTCCGAGAACTATGCTGCACTAAAGCACAGATGCGATTTGAAATTAATGTCATTTTCAGTACCTTATACTGCATGGTCGGAGTACTTCTCACAGCGATCAACTCTTCAAACGCCATTATTCTCCTACTGATTTTGACTCTACTGGATTATACTATCATTTTTGCGTTCCTTTTATGGCGTTACTTCAATGGCGGTACCTTTGTTTCAATTTATTGGGTTATGTAGTAATTTCCGAAAATCACAATTATTTTCAAGTCTATTTATTTGCTTTTGTAAGACCAAATCCAAAAAATGATAATGCCATTATATACTATTTTGACCAACTTTTATTGAACAATTCGATTTGGATGCGGAAACATGAATTTGGAATTAAAAAATGAAGAAGTCAAATAATAGGAATATTTTCTTGTAAAAAAGATCAAAATGTTAAAATAGATAAATTAATAAGAAAGACTCGAGGATTATTTTAAATAACGGAATTTTTCGCTTAAAAATAATTCGAGAATTTTTAAATTATTTTTTTATTAAATTTTTAGTTTATGTACTTGCGTAGTTTACCCTATTTACCCTACCTATAAAGCACTGGGATAAAAATGTTTTTTAATTTTTTTTTCATATTTCCATCTGTACTTTTCTCTAAATAAAAAATTACTTTTTTCCAAACCAATCAGCTAATTTTAACTTACAAGTTAGCTATAAAAATTATGATCATTTATGTCTATAAAAATTAATATTAGAGTTTGTTTTCATTTTAAATTTTTAATTAATTTAGCATTTTCATGAATATAATGACTTTTTAAAATTTATATAGCAAAAGAGTGAAAATGGAATATTAAAATTTTATGACAGGAAGTGAAAAGAAAAAAGAAGAGGAAAAAGAATAAATGACTGAGCACGTTTTCTCATTAATTTCCCTAAAAGGATCGATCATATTTAGAAATTTAAATTTCAGCACGAAAAAATGAAAAAAAATTTTGCAAAATTTTTAACATTAAGAATGTCTAAAAAATCCGGAATTCGTTAACCGGAGTTTTTCGAAATTCGGTCTAAAACTCGAAATTTTCGCGAAAAACTTTTTTCGAGATTTCCGGAAAATTTCGAACTATTTGGCAGAATTTCGAAAAACTAAAAATACCAAAGAATAGAGCATATAATTATGAACAATAGCTTTTTATACCTTCGGCTGACCAAGTTTAGAAAAAACAACTTTTCTAATGTTTCGGCCAGACTATAACATTTGGCGGTTTTTAACGCTCTAGCACCTTTCCATCCAGCAGAGGGGCCCACATATTAGAGGAAATACGGTAATACAACAGTAATACAAATTACAGCCACGTCCGGCGAAGCCGTTCGGCGCGTGTTGCGTGCCATATTCATCCTGACTCTGGTTGTGATTGTCGGCTTGCTAATGTGGTCGTGCAATGATAGGCTCAACATATTCTTCTATAATACAATGAAATGGGTGTATCAAAAGTATTTCGACATCCCCAACTCCATCTCCATTAGTCTTGACTCTTTCCAAAATATCTTCAACCTTATTCTGGCCGTGTTCTACTGGTTGAGCACTGTGGCTTCAGCCGGTGGTCCTCCAATTTTGTACATCAGCAGGTAAGAAATTAAATAGCGGAAAATTTTAAACATAATTTTATTGCTTTGTGTTTTTCTAATTTTTATTGCCTAAATAAAGTAAAAAATAGGGATTTTTAGCTAGATCCATAGATGAGTTATTTTCAAATTGCAAAATTTCAATAAAATGACAATTTTCTTGGAGTTTTCAAAAGTGGAAGTTTCGAAAGTAAAAAAATAGGAAACATAATATATGGATGTATATAATGCATAAAATAGAAATGGGCAGAAGCGATAAAAACCGACAAATAATTTATACTTCCGAGCAAGAAATTATTGGTCTGCAAATAATAATAATCTCCTGAAGATCTATCTGAAATTTAAAAAAAACTACAATTATATATTATTGGCCAATCCAAAAAAATTCTTTTATTTTTTTCGCATTTTCTATATACTTATAATTGCTAAAACTAGGAATCTCTCTATCAAGAAGGCGAAGATTAATAATCCATATTTATGTAAATTATCTGAATACTTTGCATCCATTACAATTTTTTAGCACCGAATACCGGAATGCCTACAATGAAATGTTCAGACGAGCCAGAAGTTCTGCAAATACCCAGCAGCAGATTGTACCGATGTTCATCCAACGGCATAATGATCATGGAATTGCTACGCAAGCGGCACGAGAAACAATAGTTGCGACGTAAATTGACGAAACCCAATGAAGGATGCAGATACTATAACGTTTCAGCCGAAAACGCCAAAATAAATAATAAAAAATGTAAATCAAGGAATGTTGTCTTAAATTTTTTTAACATCAAAAAAACCGAAAAATATAAATATTCTTGAATTCTCAAAAATTTTTTTTATTTAAATATTTTTTGTAGAACAAACAATGGCAAGTCGGTCGGTGGGGAGAAACTTCGCAGGAGGTGGGAGGGGGAGTGCGAAACGGGGTCAAAAAGAGCAATTTTTTAACAAAAGGGACCAAATTCTCAAAAATTTCACAGGCGGCCTCTATCGGGACCGCCGAACCATCCCTTCTGCGAAGTTGTCCTAGCAAAAATTGATCATTTTTCTTAAGAAAAGGATTAAAATTTTCAAAATTTTCTCCGATGGCCCATGACGGGACCGCCAGATCCTTCCATGACGGGACCGCCAGCTCCTCTTGTGAATTTATCTATTTATAAAAATAAGGTCAAATTTTGAGTTTCGTAGATACCACTTCGCAAGCGAAAAATAGTAGTGTTGGAAATAATTTGTTCCCGGAAATGAATTTTGACAAAAATAGATTTTTTCCTTTAAATCTACAGGGTGTGCCAAAAGTCCTTGCATACTTTTATTTTGTATATAACTTTTTTCTAGAGCTTAGATTGTTTTACTACTTTTTTATTTTTAGTCCATTCAATTCCCTATAAAACCTAGTTTTATAATACCCAAAAATTAAATTTCAACTAGGGAATAAAGAGTCTTCAAAAATTGCACCTCTTTTGGCTTCTTGAGTCAGAAGAAAAAAAATATGAGAATAAAAAATTCAGAATTAATTTAAGAATGGATTTTTGAAAAAGATCTTTATATCGGCTACAACTCCCTAGAACCCAGCTCGTTAGAACCCAACGGCCGAAAACTTTTTTTTGAGGCTAAAACCCGATACTATAAAAAGCCAATGTATGCAGAATTTTATGCTCTATCTTTTAGCCTTTTTAGTTTTTCAAATTTCCGCGAAAAATCTTGAAATTTTTTCAAATTTTCGAAAAATGCGAAAAATCGGTGTTTTTTGGAAAAATTTCAAAATTTTTCGCGGAAATTCTAAAAACTAAAAAGGCTAAAAGTTAGAGCATAAAATTCTGCATATATTTGCTTTTTATAGTATCGAGTTTTTAAGCCTCAAAAAAAGTTTTCGGCCGTTGGGTTCTAACGAGCTTGGGTTCTAGGGAGCTGCACCGCTTTATATCATTTGATAGACCAGAGTTCTCTACAATTTCACTTCAAAATTTCAAAAAAAAACTGTACAAAAAATTGTAAGGTTTTTATAAAAATTTCGGCCAACAATCCC
>LDKF01000027.1:90467-116666 GCA_001026735.1 Rotylenchulus reniformis
CAAATGCCATTCTACCCAAAAGTGGCAATATTGCTTACATTAAATATACAGTTAAATAAATATTTGTTTAAAAGCTCTCAAAATCTAATTAAATATAAAAGTTACCAATAAACTGTAAGTTAAAAATTAAATTTATTAAAAAAGAAATACTTAGTATATTCAGGTTAAAAAAGAATCAATTTATTAGTTTCAGTTAATACTCCATCATTAGTTTTCCACGCAAAAAAATTTTGGTTGAAGAACAAATAATGAAGAAATAAGATGAAATATTTTAACAAATAATTAGATAATGATCAAAATATATTTTATTTTATTTATTTAAATAAAATTTCAAAATTTAAATTTTGCACTCAAAATCCATTTTGATACTTTTTGCGGAACGCCCATTTTGATATATTTTGCGTAGCTATGATTTTGATACTTTTTTGCGGAACGCCCATTTTGATATATTTTGCGTAGCTATGATTTTGATACTTTTTTGCGGAACGCCCATTTTGATATATTTTGCGTAGCTATGATTTTGATACTTTTTTGCGGAACGCCCATTTTGATATATTTTGCGTAGCTATGATTTTGATACTTTTTTGCGGAACGCCCATTTTGATATATTTTGCGTAGCTACGATTTTGATACTTTTTGCGAACGCCCTTTTTGATACTTTTTGCGGAATGACCTAGCACCGTTTATTTGGTGGATATATGCTCATTTCGGAACAGCCCGACTTGTGGCGGCCAACTTGTGGCGAGTCCGACTTGTGGCCGGCCAACTTGTGGCGAAGGGAATAGAGATAATAGTGCTGTCTAGAGACCAAAAACTACTAAATAAGTAAATTAAAAAAGTGCCTAAAATTGATTAAATGGCAAAAATTATTAAAAAGGAAAAATAAAAATGAAATAAAATATTTTAGTAAGTATATTATAAATAAAATAATTTTATTTTTAAATTTTTTTTGTATTTTTAAAAAATGTTGAAAAATAATGAAATTTAAAATATTTTTAAATTTATAAATTGAAATCTTTGTAAATTTTAAATTATTTTTTTTAATAAATTTGTTTTAATTATTATAATTTTTTACAATTATTAATTATAAAAAGAATAATTTTCAAAACTTACAGGTCTAGTAGAAAACATTGTTGTTTACAGCACGGACTGTTTGAATCACAAGGAGTAGAACCACATGCATCAGTACAACCGCAGGGACAGTCACCAGAGCACTGTTGGGCAAGCAGTAAAAGGAGCAAAACATGCCAGCAGAAGAACAAAAAAGCAGAATTTTGCATTATTTTTCGTTTTTCCTATGGTGGAAGGCTGTACGTTAAGGTGCTGGATGGGGTGCTAAGGGTTTTAAAAAGGCCAGATACAAATGCTTGGCCGAAATTTTTTTAACTTAACTAGACCAAAAGTATAAAAAGCAATGTTGTGCAGTATTGCTCTATCTCCTGTTAAAATTTCGAAATTTTCCCGAAATATTGAAAAATTGGGTTATTGGGGGATATTTCATAATTTTGTTGAATTTCGAAAATTTAAAAATACCAGAAGATAGAGCATAAAATTCTACACAACTTTGCTTTTTATAAATTTGGCCATGCACGCTTTAAAAAAAGTTTTCGGCCAAGCCATTGCATTACTTTTTTAACGTCCTAGCATCTTACCGTCTCTGTATTAAACTGATGAGATTCCCTGTGAATGAAATCTCGAAGGAATACAATAAGTCTACGAAATATTATGGATTTGTGAAATGTTCTTCAGGGAATTGGTGAAAATGCAAGCAGCGAGAGCGTATTTATTAGTCAAGGACCAAAGTCCGAGACATCTCACACGATCTTTTGTTCTCGTGAAATTGGTGTGATATGATTTTTGCCCAGCATACTTCACAAATTTTAAACAATTAAATTTAAAAAAAACGGAAAAAAATTGAGAATTTATGTATACATAAGGAGAAAAAGCGTTCAAGAGAGAATGGGCAGTAAAAAATCCACGTCAAAGCACCTACAAATCACTGCGCCATGTTCTTCCGATAGTCATTGATTGTTCAAAAAATTTAAATTATCTATGAATGAAAATTTAATTTTATTTTAAGCAATGCTGGATAATTTATTTATTATCTTATTTGATTTGATTTTATCGAAAAAAATCAAAAAATCAGACAAAAGCAAAAAACAATTAAGAAATCAAACGATAATTTAGCTAATAAACAATTCCATTTTCATTTTTTTACATTTAATTTATTCAGATGTGATCATGTGATCCAATTTAGAGCTCCAAATCATCATCAGTTTTTTGCGATAAAGAAAATATTTTATAAAAAATTTATGACCAGAGATATGGTTGTTTTTATTATCAGAAGGTATAAAATTTAATAAATAAATAATACATTACCGAGAAGGAAGAAGTAAATAATTATTTTTTAATAAAACCTACTAATTGAATTTAATATTTTCTAATTGAAATTTGTATTCCATCGATGTTTTGATTTTCTGAATAAAAAAATGTTGAAAGTTTCAAAATGGTTTGTAGACTTTATACTTTTGGACTGTTGGTTTTTGGTTTCAAACATTTGGCAATGTTCGGCTCACCGATGCAATATCTGCTGAAATGCTACATTGGCTACAACATATATTTATTCACTTTTAAGCATATTATTTTGGTGCACATTTTGACTTTTTTGTCGGAGTCGATCATTAATTGGGCAGTAATAAATTGGTAATGATCAGTTAGGCGGTGATAGATTGGGTAACAAAAAGGACAAAAAATTTGTGCAATTATTTGTTCTTACTCTTTGGGCTTTTTAATTTTAAAAATTCCTTAAAGAAAGTTTCAAATTACGAAAAGTATGTATCGAAAAATTGAAAATAAATTTCACCGACCTCAGAATTTACAAAAATCTGATTTATATTGCTTCTGATTTTCTGAAAAATTTCATATATGTACCTCAATTTTTCTTAAAATTTTTTAAAGGATTCAATTTCGGTAACACAGAGCTCGAGTTCAAAAATTACAGGTCCTGGATTTTTCGTTTAGATTTTCACAGGCCTCAGTTTTTCTTTAAAATTGTCAAAGGACTCAATATTTCATTAAATTGCACAGGCTCTTGATTTTTTCAGAAAATTTTCCGATTCATTTAGACTCGCAAGTTTTTAGCCATTTTCTAAATAGGTTGGAACTTTTTAATTATCACGATGTCAAGAAGAACTACTGTCTAAATCCACTGTTGAAACCAACGGTGCTATGTCATTTCTAAAAAAGTGCAAAATGGCAGAGAAGGACAGATGAAGCATGATTCGATGCCATTAATGATTAAAGATGACAAAAAATGAATAAAAATAATTTAATTATTAAAAAACCAAATAGATTTTAGGAAAATTTTATAACCCCGAATAATCCACACAGCATATTTTTTTGAAAAATTTCTAGTACTACGATAAATCATAATTTCATAGGTCGAAAATTATACTTCTAAGGTTTAAAAAATTCAAAATTTTGGTTTAAATTAAGTTTGCAGATAAGATATCTGATTTGAAAAATTTACCTCCCTGAGTCTCCAGATACATTATTTTGGTCTAATTAAAATTTATGATGGCCTTAGATTAAATTCAATGATATAAATGAAAAGATAAAAAAATATACTAGATATTAAAATAAAGTCGTCGAAAATTAAAAGTACGATTAGTAATTCAGAATTTTAGTCATTTGCAACTCTTTGTCAGCAGCTCATTTGTCGCTCTCTGCTATTTGCACTTTCCAAGAAACGACCCACCACGAACTAACATTGTCGAGATCAATTCTGTCGAAATCACATGTAACCAACTCAATTATTTTATTTTATTTCATTTTTCAGCCTTTGTCGGGTAGGATTTTTTCTGCCTCAAAATTCTTGATTTTATTTCTTACAATTATTAAATAAGCTGATGATTCATATTTTTATAATAATATGATTAACTTCATATTTTATAATTAATATCAATATTTCTGCAAAAGGAATTGGGGGGGGGGGAAGCCTTTCTAACAATTGATAGAAATGAAGAATATTTTTAATAGAATAGTATGTATTATGCGTCCAAATAATAAATTGTAAAATACATAAACCATTGATAGCTTGAAATCTATTTGAGAGTGAATTTAAATGATATTTTTGAGTTGGATTCTTTAAATTTTGATCCTTTATACTCGTTGCCACAAAGAATATTTCAATTTTTCAAACTTTATGCTGAAGCAAAAGGAAATTGTAAAAGTGAGAAAAGAACAGAAATTAGTATGGGACAGAATTTCGTTTTAGGTTATAGTTTCAAAAAAAATTAAATATTTTTTATGGCAAGAGTATATTTATTTAAAATAAAATTCTGCAAACATTTTAAAAATAACACACATTTAATGGAAAATTTCATAATTATGGCGATATTTTATATGTATTAATTTATTAATTTAATATAACTACTTTAATTTAATTATTAAAATGCATAAATTTCAAAGCTAGACATGGAATTCAAATTTAAATGTAGAAAAAGAGAAAGCGATCCTAAATTTCCTCAAAAAATGAAATTTTTTTGCATAATCGGCAGACGGTGTTACCGCATCGTCCAAAGCCTTTTTTAAGTCTCCACAGAAGACTTTTAATTCTATTTTTGGATGGATTTTGCTTTATTAAAAAAAGAAAAGAACTACTTTCCAATTCAGAGAAATTTTCACCATGATACTCGTAAATTGGATTTTGCTCCTGTTGATAGTCAACACTATGGCCCGAATCTCAACTATTCGGTCTGATGGATTTTCTGCACCCGTTGGTAATTATCATTAGGTTAAAATTCAAGAAGCCAAAAATTCTCCATTTTTAATCAAGATTACTCTTGAGATTGAAGTTGGAATAAACATTCATTTATTTTGTATGAATTTTTTTATTTAAATGTTTTCATCTGGACACAATGCCCGAGAATTTTTTTCTATTCATGGGCCTCTAGTTTTTTTTTGCGTATAAGCTTGTCTCGACTAGATCTTACTACCTAATTGGCCTAATCAATCCTAGGGAAGGTGTTTTAACCTCTATGCCCTTCCTTGTAAGAGAGCTAATAAAACACGAATTCGAACTTATCACACGAGTTTTAGCTGATAAGTTCATTGTTCGGTTGGTCTCCTAGATTTGTTTTGTGGTACTGGTTTCTTAATCACAATTAATAAATAAAAATAAATTCAATTTTTGATGAAATGGAGCAATTGCCCCGGCCACTTCCGCCCATCGATACCAACAACACCACTGATCTTCTTAAAATGTTGCCATTGCCATCCCAATGGCCTAAACATGGAAAAGTTACTGACAATGAGGAGAAGAAGGACATTGGCACCGGTGAAGGTGGTCTTTCAAAAGCAGCCGAATGGCTGCGAAATTCACTCAACGAAAGTGTGAGCCCATGTGAAGGTAATAATTGAATTAATAATTAAATTAAAATGTCCTGTCTTATATTTTTCAAACGTCCTCAAATGAGGTCTTATACACTGTCTTTTATTTTTCAATATGTCTTAGTTAGTTAGTACGATAAAAAAATTTCAAAGGCATATACTGAAAAAATTAGAGTTTGTGACGGAGAAAATTAGCACGTCATGCTTTACTCGACTAAATAGGTAAAAAAGAAATTTTAATTCTTGAAAAGTTTCAATTGTGCTCTTACCGAGAGAAGAGAAATCTGAATTTTTATTTTTCGAACCATCTTACTATATTAGTGAAAATATGCTAGATTGACATTGACTATTTAGTTTCCTTAAACATTTTACAAAATATTAACTCATTTGATGTCAAAAATCGGCAGATAACCGAGAATTATAATTAAGCAAACAAATATCATCGAACCATAAAATTATCAGGATCTTAAAAATGCATGAAAAATACTGATTTTTGAGATTTCTACGAGTTCACCTGTGGCAAATGGCTTTTCAACAACCCGATCCCAACGGGTGAAAAATACATTTATCGTATCAGTAAAATGCTTGAAGGCACAAAACATCAAATACGCGGTAAGCAAATTTTATCAATTATACCAGAGATGGCACATAACAGGGATGTTGAAATTTCAATTTTAAAAAGCGATAACGATAAGCGATAAGCAAAAAGTCGAATCAAAAAACGATAACGATATGCGATAGTGCCCAAAATAGCGAGCGATATGGCAATAAGCGATAACGATAAGCGTTTTGGTCAAAAATTTTATACATAGTCAAAATATAAATTTTGATGTTGTAATGTAAAAATAAGAGTTTTACACTATTCTCTGTCAAATGTCAATAAAATCGTTTCCTGCATTTCTCCCACACTTCACTCATCAAAAAATAATTCACATAAGCCTTCAAATTTTGGACCGGAAACTGAAAGGTATTTAAAATCCCTAGTCTAAAAATTTTAAAGTGTCCGAAACTTCAAAGGTATTTTGATCCTAAGTCGGACAGTCGGTTGAAGCCCCCCCCCCAAAAAAAATTTTTTCCCTGGGTCCGCTCTTGGTGTGCCGACGGTCCCGACAAGAGCCATCGGCGATTTTTTTAGAAAATTCATGTTGTTTTCTTAAGAAAGTTGGATTTTTGGTGAGAAACAATTAGATTTTCTAAGGAAATTTCATAATTATTATATTGAATTTTCTTAAAAAATAAAAATTTTCGTAACTAAAACGCCATAAAAACTCCATCTTAAGAGTGCATTTTTGAGTCGACAACCTCCATTCTTATTGTTGGGAGTATTGTGTAAAAAGCGATGGTATACAAAATTTAAAGGCGTCATTGGAGGAAATTTTTTCAGAAAAATCGTTTGGACAAAAATTTTTACACTTTCTCTTAAATTTGTCTATTATTTTGGTCAATTTTAAAAATTCCCAAAGTTCGAAAACCCACAGTTTCGCAATCAGTTTTTTTTCAAAATTGATAAGAGATACTCATATTCTCCAAGCCTGGGTATCGATACTGAATTATCGACCATCAGCATTGAGGGAGCTCTGGTCGATATCAATTCGTGTGCAACACCGATTCATGTTAATCAAAAATTAATGAATTTGTGCTTTGCTCAGATCTGTTTGTTGACCCGAGGCCATCCTCATCGAAGGCAATCAACATGGCCAAGTCCATGTTTGGGGCTTGCATGGACTACGATCGCAAAAAGTCCTTCCCTTTACTGGAGCGAATTAACGAATTTGGGTAAAATAGAAATGCCTAATGGTACTTTTACGGCTTAGGTCCAATATTTTTTGAATTTTTCTTAAATTCGTCTAAAAAGACTTATGATGAATTTAAGAGGATATAATTTTTGTGAATTTTTTGAAAATTTTCCAAAAAAAATGGTGAACTAAAATGTAAAAGTCTCTAAATAATTAGAGTTCAAAGTTTTAAGAAAATACAGTGCAATGATAATGTGTTTAAAAAATAATTTTGTTTTCAACCGGTTAGTTTTTAGCTAATAAACATTTTTGGGGTATTCCATACAACACCCTCAAGTAGGTGTATTGTTTTATGATACTCTGCTGATTAAGTGGTTGGCCCGTTCTGTTCGGATCGCAATGGGATCCCGAATACTTCAACTTGGCCCATCTTCTTGCCAAGATCAAACATTCTCTGGGATCCTGTTATCGTGGGTCATGCAAAATTTTTATGGAACCAAGGGTTGAACAGCGCCAACAAAATGCGTCCCAGCAGGCGATTTACTTCTATCAGACTCAATTAGGCCTGGGATGGCCTGAATTTTATAAAAATGAAACAAAATTGGAGGAATATGCACAGCGAATCATGGCCATGGTAAGCCATCGGTTTAATGAGTTATTACTACAATAAGTTAAGGTGCTAGGGCATTAAAAAAGCGCAAATGCAAAATTTTGGCCGAAAACTTTGTTAAGACTTGCTAGCATAAAAGTATAAAAAGGATTGTGAGAATTTTATGCTCTATCTTCTATTATTTTTAATTTTCCGAAATTCGAACAATAAGTTCGAAATACCGAAAAATAGGATTTTTAAGGGATATTTTGAACTTTTTGCTTCGAATTTCGAAAAATTAAAAATAACAGAAGACAGGGTATAAAATTTTGCACAATGGATTTTAATAATTTCAGCCTAGTAAATCTTTAAAAAAGTTTTCGGTCTTGCATTTGGCACTATTTTTTTGAAACCTAAATGATTAAAAGATGCCAGAAATCTACAGACGCCAATCTAAAATATTTAAAAGATTTTATATTATTTATTTTTAATAACATCAAAAGTAAAAAAAATTTATTCGAAAGTTTTTAAATAAATTATTAATTTATTTATGCATGATATTGGGTGAATGAAATTTTACATTGGAATAAAATAATTTTTTTAAATTAATTTCGAATTTTATGATTTTTATTCTCTAGTATTTTTTTAATAAAAATTTTGGCTCTATCTGAAAGAAGGCCGGTTTTGAAAACACACAAATTTAACAGGGGGACCCTTATCCTTTGAAAACCAAAAAACTTTTTTTACCTTTTTAATTACTTTTAACTAATTTTTGAGCAAAAGAGTTGCAAAAAAAATCAAAAATTTGTTTTCCATTTTTGCCTAAAAGGGGGGACCCTTTTAGTGGGTTTTCAAAACCGGCCTTCTTTCAGATAGTGCCAAAATTTATATTGTTGATTTTTTATAGGCTTTAGTGATCTTTAGATATTTTGATTTTATTTAATTTTTTGACATTTTGTGATGTAGGCGATAGCCATCCATTTTTACACTTTTCAAATGCTCATTTTGGTATTTTAATTAATTTTAATTTTTTTTGATCAAAAATTTCGCTATAGAAGCATCCACCACCAACAGTAATGACCAATCAAATTCTAACTAAAATATAAAACAAAAATAAAAATTTTAAATCCAATTTTTAATTAATCCATAAATTTACCTTTGAATAATATTGGGGATATAATTTTGAATAAAATTATACTTTGGAATAGTAAATCTTAGGATTTTTATTCTTTACTATTTTTAAATTTTTTTACCCATTTTTTCTGACTTTTTAAGTACTACTGAGCATTCTCATATTATAATTGCTAATTTACTTGGAAAAATCTAAATCTTAGTTATCGTTTAAAAATCTATGATATTTGAAGCTCAAACAATTGGTGTCTGATGCGGGAATTGATTATTGCGATGAAAAAATTAGTCACGAAATAAATAAAATTGTGCATTTTGAGAAAAAACTTGCAAATATTACAAAACAGAAGGCATCGTAAGTTGAACAGATCTTGAAAATATTGTTCTTTAATCTTTGAACCTTTAAAGATTAATAGTTGGACGATTCAGCGAGTTGGTCAAAATCATCCCGGAGGTAAAGGTTTAAATTTTATATATTTTTTAATATCCATCCTAATTTTGATATCCATCCTAATAAGATATGTAATAAAAATTAAAATATTTTTCCTGCTAATTATGTCCTATGCAATTTTGCCGGGCGAAATTTACAAGCTTAAAAATGGTTATAAAAAAATTGCTACTTAAAATTGCTAAATTAAAAAATTGCTATATCCTCTGCATAAATGCGTTTTTATTATTATTTTTCTAATTTTTGGCTGTAAAATTCATTAAGTTTCAGCTGAATTTGACCGAATATTTCAAGACATTATTGCCTATTAATGAGTCGCTTCACGAATATTTTGCCTCGGACCCCGGAGTGCTTTATGATGACATATATTTTGGGAAACTGTCCTCACTCTTGGCCGAGACCAACAAAACAACATTGGCCAACTATGTGATATTACGCTATGTGATGGAGTGGTCAAGCAGGCACCTGGATGATCGGCTGGAACCGAAGAAGGCGGAGGTAATTCTTTTCGTTTTTTCCAATTTAAAAATTTTTATATAATTTTAGTCCTTCATTATTTTTAGGAACCTTGAATTCTTTAAAAACCATCATAACGAAAATATACAATATATAATATGAAGATTAACAAGAGCTGTTCGATAATATCGGTATAGAGTTGATAAAAATATCGTTTTTTGGTATCGGTATCGGGTTTTTGGGACTTTTTTACACTGGATAAATGGCACGTCACGTTTGAAAAATTAAGTGACCGACAGATTGACAATTGCAAAATTAATACCAGACCTTAGAGTAAGGGTCTGATCCCCGCACCACACTCCTTTCGAGATTTTTTCCAAAAAATCTAAAATTCCAAAATCTTCTCCGACGACCCTTCTTAGGCACCCTTACTTTAGAGTTTAGCAACAAAAAAAAGTATGTATTTTTAATATAATTCATAATGTTCATTTTTGTCAATTTTCTTAAGAAATTTGGGTTTTTTCAATTTTGATTCATTAACTCTCGGTTTATGTGGCTCTATTGTAAGAAAATTATTTTCTTAAATTCGTTTCTTACACATTTTCCTTTTGTTTCTTGGTGCTTTGCTCATTGGCCCATTGCGCAAAAAAGTTATGGCCAAAATACATAAATTTTTAGGAAATGGTCAATTGTTTTCCACATGGCCAATTATGATCTTTTAAGGGTTTATAGCAGGTATTTAGACCTTTCTCTAGGTTGCTTGCAAGCCAAGCTATAATAATTTTCCTACCCTGGGGACTCTATCTGCGGGACACTAAACGAGCCGCACCTGAAAAACGGTTCTCACTTTGGCATTTTTCTTCTCTTATTACAATTTTTCGATCTATTTAAAAATAATCGGATTCCCATCATTAGTGCAAAAGATTAGAAGTTGCGAAATAATACTAACAAACATAATATAAATGAATATTTCAAACAAATGTCTTTTCATTATACCTAAGCTAATTATTATAGAATCTAAGAAATATTTTAACTTAATCCATTCATAATATCGTTTATTAACAACACCGGGTTTTGATGGATTTTAGGGAATCTCCCATCATGATGTTTTTTTTATTTAATATTAAAGTTCAAAACCATAAAATATAGTAACAGTGATGGGAAAAGCTGCGGCTCTAACTTCGGCTCCGGTTCCGCTTTGGAGCTGGAGGCAGAGCGGAGTCCGGGTGGAGCTGGAGCTTTTTTCTTATAGAGCCGGAGCCGAAAATTTTGAAGATCAGAGCCCGGATCTGGAGCCGGAGCTGAAATTTTTTTGGACCCGCTGGAGCCGTAGACATGTATTTTATATGTAGTACGTTATACTGTCTACTGGTAGTTTTGCCGATATCTGTTAAATCGTACATTATGTCGACTTTAAAAATTATTTATTAAATTAATTATTCTTTTAGCCAATCGACAAGCTGGACATGGATTGCGTTCAGTGGGTGGAAAATGAGTTAAGATATGCCACTGGGGCAATGTATGTTCGCCAACATTCCGGCAATGGCAACAAAAATGCCGTATTGGAAATGGTAAAATCTAATTTTTAGCATTTAAAAATTGATTTCATTTTTGTGTTTTAATAATCATATGGATAATAGATAGATTCAAAGAATATTAAAATTCTTTGGGCTCTAGTAGGGATGACAAAATCCATATGGATGCGGGGGACAGATTTTCGAGGTGTCCTCGCTGAACAAAAAAAACAATAATAAAAAATACATTTAAAAATCGATTAAAAAACTTGAAAAAATGCATTTAAAAAAACAATACCAAATGAACCAATAGAAAACGATACAGTAGAACATTCCCTAACCTAATAATTTGATAAATTCCATCTTAATATGGATGTATTGATGCTAGGGTATTAAAAAACCTCACATGTGCAAATTTGACCAAAACTATTTTTGAAGCTTGCTAGACCTAAAATATAAAAATTAGAGTTGTGCAGAATATGGACAAAGCTCTATCTTCTGGTACATATTTTTAATTTTTAATTTTGGAAATTCGGCCAAATCGTTTTTGAATTTTCAAATTGCCAAAAAGCCCTATTTTTCGTTTTTGGTAATATTTCGAAATTTTTGACAGAATTTCGGGCGCTAGTTAAAAGGATGGACTTTTGAAAAATCACCAAAAGGGTCCCCGCTTTAAGGAAAAAATAAATTTTTTTTTGTTATTTCCAACGCTTTTGCTCAAAAAAGTAGTTAAAAAGGTTAAAAAATGGAAAAACTCTTTTTTTGGTTTTCAAATGAAAAGGGTCCCCCTGTTGATTTTAGGGTTTTCAAAAAGTCCATCCTTTTAACTAGCCCGAATTTCGAAAACCAAAAATACCAGAAGATAGAGCATCAAATTCTGCGCATGTTTTTTATACTTTTGGCCTAACAAGTCTTAAAAAAAACTTTCGGGACAGACTGAGACATGTGTCGGTTTTTTTTTGTCCTAGCACCGGATGTATTATCTCCATATATCCGCGCAGTGGACCCCGTGCCAGCCCTACATTTTAGACACATTTATTTATATTGTTTTTAGGTCGAAAATGTTCGCGACACCTTTCGCACAATGTTGGGCCAAAATACTTGGATGGATCCGGTGACCAAAAACCGATCATTGAGCAAGCTGGACAAAGTGATACCGCACATCGGTTACCCTGATTTTTATCTCCAAGATTCAAAATTGGACGCCTATTACAACGGGGTATTAATAAAGACATAAATAATTAATTGAGCAAGCTGGACAAAAAATATCTATGGCGCTTAGTGACTTAACCTACCCATTAAATAATGCTTTAACTAAAATGGATAAAACTACTGCATTTTGCACGGCTCAGCGAAGAAATGCATCAAAGCAATTTACGTTGTGGGGACGCAAAAAAAGTGCCAAATGCAAAGGCTCGGCCGAAAACTTTTTTCAAGGAGTACTAGGCCTAAGCTATAAAAAGCAGAAATGTGCAGAATATTATGCTCTATTTTCATTATTTTTAATTTCTCGAAATTCAACCAAAAACTTCGATCCCCAATAAACCATATTTTTCGGCTTTCGGAAAATTTCGAACTTTTTAATCGATTTCGAAAAATAGCATGCTTTAAGAAAAGGTTTTCGACCTAGCCTTTGCATTTGGCACTTTTTTTTAATTTTTGGTGATTTTTTATTTTTATTCTGTTAAAATAAAATAAAATTAATAAATTTGTAATCATAATTATAAATTTAGCTGAAATTTGATGACAACGATTCTTTCTCTACAATGTTGGAAAAAACATCCAATTTTAACACAGTGAAGGAATTCCAGAAACTATTGGCACCAACGGATCGAAGTGAAATCGATCTTGTGGTCTATGGGATTAGCGCATATTACGAGAAAACAAAGAATTTAATCTGTAAGTGATCCTCAAAGTAATTTGATCTTATTTTATTAAATTTAAATATGTTCACTAACTTGTAAGACCTAAAAATTTGTATAACTTGAAAGATTTATCAATATAGTTTTGTTTACTTATTTGTTTTTAAGAAACAAACACTTAATGCCATAAAGAATCTCTCAAGTAGATTAGATTTCAAAAAATCTATGTGTTGAAGGGAAACGTTTGAATTTGGACGTAGTCACTCAATGTATCATTATATGTCTGAATTGGACGTAGTGTCTTTATCCGTCTTTAAAGGTCAAAGAAAAATTGAAAAGGAGAAAAAAAGATCATTTAAAAAAGAGAGAACAGACAGAGAAAGGAGAAATGGCCATTTAACATCAAAATATAGATTTTATAAACGGGTTGGAAGATTCCTTATGACAAAAGTTGTAAGAAATTTTGAATAAATTTCCCAATAAATAAGTTGCATTTTTTGCTTATTTTCCAATATTTCTAGATATACCACCAGCCTATATCCAGACTCCTTTCTTCGATAAATCATTCCCAAAGTAATTTTTTGCCATAATAATAACCAATTATTATATTTTGAAATCCATTCTATGGCCGTGACCTATGGGAGAATAGGCTTCATGATCGGCCACGAGTTCACCCATGGGTTTGATGACAAACTTGGATCCAAATACGATGAAATCGGGAATGAAAGGGATTGGTGGGAGCCGGAGACCAAGACCAATTTCGCGAAACAAAAGGTAACAAAATAAAGTACTTAATTGGAAATCTTATTGGGATCCCATGGGATCTTATTTTTCAAACCTTCTGCAGAGTGAAAAATCTTTTTGAGGGTTGGATCTCAATGCAGGTGGGTACTTATTTTTCAAGCGAGAGGGGACGCCATTTTTTGACCCAATTTTGGAATGATGGAATATTAGGCGGTAATGTTTTCGTGGTGATATATATTCAGAATGAAAGAAAGTTGACCTGACATCCATCACAATTATCGACTAATGCTATCTAATAAATTTATCATTAAAGATAAAAAATTTATTTAAAAATATTTTTTAGCGTGTGAGATAAAAAAGAACTTGAATCTTGTTGATTATTCTAAAAATATTAAAAATATTGACAATCGATTTTTTAAAAAAAAATATTGTATCTTTTTCTTTCTCCGTATATATAGCGTTAAATGTTGAAAATATCTATGGGGTCCTAATAGTGCGGAACTTAATACATTTTTTACAGCAATGGAAAACATATTTGTTTTGGGGTANTTATACTTTTCATAACATCAGAAACCCATTTTACCAAATCATTTTTAGGTTTTGGCCTGATGGCATAGCACCTCCCATTTATTAATTTATTAATCATTTGGCCGGGCAAAAGGCTAACTTTTTGG
The DNA here is from genome assembly GCA_001026735.1 of Rotylenchulus reniformis. Lineage (NCBI taxonomy): Eukaryota > Metazoa > Nematoda > Chromadorea > Rhabditida > Hoplolaimidae > Rotylenchulus > Rotylenchulus reniformis. Next base: position 105,010 of record LDKF01000027.1, read on the forward strand.
ACTCAAAAATAGGCTCAAAATAGTGAATTAGGTATAAATTTATGCTGATTGAGTCGTAAGGGAAATATCTAAAGATTTGAATGTCGATGATGTCAAAATTTACAAAATATTGGTTAATAAAACTTTTAAATTTTCACTGTCTATCAATGCAGAAATTTCACCAAACGACATAGCACTTTATAAATTTTTTGCTTATTCATCGGAACATTATAAACGTCAAAGAATTAAAATTTTAGGCATATAAAACTTACTTAAAGAAACAAGGAGGACACGAGGAACAACATCTGCCTGGATTTGAAAAGTATTTTTAGTCATACGAATCAGAAATCATTGTTAATTATATTTTTAGCTTCACAAATGAACAACTCTTTTTCATCAATTTTGGAAGTGTATGGTGCATAAATGAATCAAAGCAACAGGTGGTCATCCTTCGATTTTTTAATTATAAAATCAAAATTCGTCCAAAACTTTTCAAATTTCTGTAATTGTTTGAATAAAATTTTATTTTATCAACCATGTTACAGCTCAAATGGCACCTCTCACACGATCCACACACTCCAAGTCGCTATATGGTGAATGCGCCTTTGCAAAATTTGCCGGAATTCGCAGCGGCATTTGATTGTCCAAAAGGGTCACCGATGAATCCGGAGAAAAAGTGCCGAATTTGGTGAAATTAAGCAAGAGATGGGCACTTTGGAAGTGGCCAAATCCATGATAAGAACAACCGGTTTAAAAGATCTTTTAATGTTATTCATTTAATATTTTCAAAAAATTTTATTCTGCAAAATAAATATTTGCGTAAAATATTTTCACTTTTTAATTTTAGTATAAACCTTCAAATAAAAGCCTAACTCAGTATTTTAATTCGATTATTGAAGAAATATAAATATTGCTGAAATCTAAGGAATTGAAACTTTAAACTTTTTAAATTAAATAATTTTTGCCAAAAATTGCGCCATTTTCTTGCGCATTTTTTGTCATTCTGATTAATCAAGAACTTTCAAAATTTCCATGATCATCCTTGTACATACTTGCGGGGTGTGTCTAGAAAGGCTGGACGGAATCGGAAGAATCTAATCCAGAACTCGGAATTCGTAAACCGAAAAACATTTTTTAATTTTGAAACTCGTAAACCAGAATTCTGAGCCAGAAAGGCTCGGAATTTCCGGAATCCGTACTCGAAATCCGGATTTTTAATTTTCAACCTTTTTTAAATCAAAAAAATAAATACGCAATTAAATACGTATATAAATAATTAGAAAAAAAAGGAATTTTGCCTATCCGATGCATCAATGTTCCCTCGCCCATCCAATGCATTAATGTGGCGAAAAATAAGAGCTGTGGTTCAGTTTTCCCTCAAAAATTTTTTTTTCTAAGAAACTAATTTTGCACCCTCAAGTAGGAAATACCTAGAGAATTTGGGGAATCAAAGAACCCAAAAATCATTGTATTTTCTTGGTCATTTTTGGACGAACATTGGCCATCATTTTGACTGTTACGAGTGATCGCTTCCTCGAGCTTTGCTATGGCCTTGCCGATGTTCCCCATCATCTGTTCCAATTTGCATTCCTTCGATAAGTTCTAAAAATGACATAAATTTTTATCATTTTATTATTTTTTTTTAATTACAACAAATAATGTTACAATTCATCTGACTTAGATGCACTATTTTTCTTTGTTTTTCGACTATTCCAAAAAAACATATTTAGTCAAAATTTGATTAAGATGCTGCTATTCAAACCAAGTTGTTCAGATACCTATCATATTTACAGGTAAAAAATGCAAAATTTTGAAAAATTTAACGAAACTCTCATTCTATGTGTCGGTTCTATGTATTCATAATGCGCGTTATGCAAATATCCCTCAAAACCATTACATAGTTTATAATATCAAGAAACCAGCAAACTCATAAACATCTCTCGAAAAATAAATCAAAATTTAAAAAAAAATAAAATTCCAATGAGCCCCCTAACTTTTAATGAACTCTCCTTAGGATGAGAATTGGAAATGAACATTTTTCCATCTTTTATTTTTCCACAAGCTAAAAATTCATTTTCAATTTCCTAAACAATTTTTTGTTGCAAATGAGATGTGGCATCTGAATTTTATTTATTATTTTAATTTTCCATTTTTATACCTTAATTTTAACCCGGATCAAATTATTCTATACAGACGCAATGCCTTTGATTACCTCTCTAACAGTGAAAAAAATATTGGAATTTTTCGACCGAAAAGTGTGATTTCTTACCAAATTTCACCAAATTTGTCAAAAAATTTTCACCCTATAGAAAAATTGGATCAGAAAACATGGCCCCTTCCTCATCGTAAGTCCTTAGTAAGACCCCTCTCTCCAAAGGATCACCCTCTATAATGAGTGCCTCCTTCTTCCGGAGGTGGGTTGAAAAATATTAGAGATTTGTAGCTTTTAAAGCAGGGGTGCCCTGCCACTGTGCGAAAAGTCTCAAAATAAGGGATGGGTAGGAGAGACCACGAAACGCCTAAAAATTATTTAATAAATAAAAATTATAAAAAATTAAACCCTTAGCTTTAAAATTTTAAAAATCCAAGGTATATGAAAAAATTTTTTTAAATTTCACTTCTATAGTTTTCGGCTTGTAAAATTTTCGAAAATAAAACCTATCTTTCCTTTATTGTACATTTTTGAGAACATGATCTTCTGATTTCCAAAATAAAATTTTTCATGTGATTCGATTCTAAAATTCCAAAAAAAAATAAAAAAAATTTTCTTAGCAACTCAGTTTGGTCTTTTTTATAAAATTAAATTCGGAATTCAGAGGCTAGATAATATCTCAAAAAATTGAAAACAAAGCTAAAATTTATTAAAAGTGAAATTTCAAAAAAAAAATTTCAAATACCTTGGATTTTTAAAATTTTAATGCTAAGGGTTTAAATTTTTATAATTTTAATTTATTAAATTTAAAAATGTTTACTTTATTATTTATTAATAATTTTTAGGCATTTCGTGTTCTTTCTTATCCATCCCTTATTTTGAGAATTTTCGCACAGTGGCCTGGCACCGAAGCGGGTCGTTTGGGCGCGAGGTACGTTTGGGCGCCATTATACGAGAACATAATTTGCATTTCGTTATTTGAAAAAATTTTTCTTTGACATTTTTTGTAAAGTTAATAATTTATACATTCGTTCTTTTGCATTTTTCTATTTGATTACCATTTCGTTGTTTGTAAAAAATATCAACAATTCTTTAAAAAAATTTAAGTGATATTTTTATTTATATTGCATAAAAAAGTTTTTATTGCACAAAAACAAAAAAAGTTTGCTTGTTTTCGAGACCCGCAAAAAAAAATTTCGAGAATGAAATTTCTCGAAATGAAAAATTTCCGAGACCAGCAAACTGCAAAATTACCCTTTTTAGAGATTCTTTAAGAAAAATTTTCAAAAAGTGGTTCAAGTATGAGGGGTTTCACCGAAACCAAACCTGTTGAAATTGTTCAGAAAATGTTTTTTGGTCAACTTTAATTGATCAAACAATAATTTCTTTGGGTGGGTCCTTTATACACGAAAAATTTGGTCCAACCAAGAGCTTCGATGGAGTCAAGAGTCTTGAACTAGAAAAGTAGAAAAGTTAGGGCTTTTCGAGACTAAGTTTTCGATTTTGATCCCCCCTTACGGGGGGTTACGCCGTTCCCGGAGGCAAGTGCAATACCGGGCCGACGCGCGATCGAGAGGGAGCAAGCCCCCGTCTGCGACCATTCTCCAAAAATTGGTTAATCTCTTTGGACGCTGGTAAGCATCGTTACGGAGATTAAGCCGTAAAGAACTGTTACTACACTGAAATTTAGGAAAAGAACATTAGAAAGAGGAGCAGAGAAAAGAGAGAACAAACCTTTGATCTTACAAGGGAAGTATTTCAATTGATCGTGCTACTTCTGAACGAAACCCACACCGTTGGATAGGTCATATATGGGTCTTGAATAAAAATGACATTCATTTTTGCAACGGGCCCATGGGCCAAGAGATATGGCCAAAACAAAATTCGGTCCATAACAGCAATGCAATTAGGTCAAAAACATCAAGCCTTCCTTCAGTGCGCAGGTGGCGCAAGTTGTTGTGCGCTAGCCTCCCTCACCTTTTTACCCGTGGGTTCGATTCCCATGTGGTAAATATTTTTTTCCCGCCTTATTTGTTGTTTTTATGGAGGTTGTTATTGTTTACCTCTTACATATAAATAAATGTTTTTTCATTCTTTACATCAACACGTCTGTCTTTGCGAAATAATCGTCAAATATATACACCATTTTAATCGATTTCCATTTTTTCCCTTTATTATTGCTTATAAATTTTTTTATTTTTAAGAACGATGATAAATCCACATAATATTATCATTTTACTTCAAAAGCAATTTTCTCATTTTAATCCCTCCCCAATTACACATGATGATCGCATATTAGCAAATCAAATTATTTCTCTGATCGAAAATTACCAACAATTTGATTCGATCGNTGCAGTTTTATTGCGTTGTGCCCATTGTGAAATGTCCATTTGCTTTAATCACTTTTTTGTGGATTACCACATCTGTCATGCTTAAATAAATCAAATTGATTTATTTTTGATATTCTTGTTTAGAATTTACTCATAAAAACAACAAATAAGGCGGGAAAAAAATATTTACCACATGGGAATCGAACCCACGGGTAAAAAGGTGAGGGAGGCTAGCGCACAACCCCTTGCGCCACCTGCGCACTGAAGGAAGGCTTGATGTTTTTGACCTAATTGCATTGCTATTATGGACCGAATTTTGTTTTGGCCATATCTCTTGGCCCATGGGCCCGTTGCAAAAATGAATGTCATTTTTATTCAAGACCCATATATGACCTATCCAACGGTGTGGGTTTCGTTCAGAAGTAGCACGATCAATTGAAATACTTCCCTTGTTAGCCAAAAGGCCGAGAAGCGATGGCTAACCGTCCAAACGGAGGCCTGGAATGGATTCGGGAGATGTGGAAAATGCAAAGTTTGGCGAAGAAAATGTGAAAATTGGTGGAGAGAGAGCAGAGAAACGAGTAAAGGCTGGGAAATAGCAAGGGAGTTTCGGAGGGAAAGGCAACGAGCGTGATGATAGCCTGAATCAGATGAGCATAGAAAAGCGAAAGGGAAGGAAAAATAGTGTGGGAGAGACGGCGAGAGAGTGTGTGAGATCGAAACGCCATTTGACCATTTGGTAACCATTCGTTATAATTCTTTTCAAACGCAAGCAAAGGAAACGGGTTTGGCCTCAAAAGATAGCGCAGAAAATTGCTTACAAAACGAGCCAAAAGCCCATCAAAATTGGTCCATTCCCTAAAAAGTATGGCCGAATTCACAGTATTTTGACCTTGCCCATATAAAAAAGATGCAACAAAAATTACATTATTTTTTGGAATGACCCATTTTTATTTAATCTATTAAATCTCACCCATTTTCATTTAATCTTCAATTTATTATTTAATTTCTGCGCTTCACTTGAGGAATTTCGAGGGTGCTGAGCACAATGACATATTACTTTTTTCCTTTTTCGGCACCTTGAGAAACTTCGGCACCAAAATAAATTTTTTTAAATTAAAAACGGTACTTGGCACCAAATCTATAAAAAAAAAATAAAAAGAACTGCTTTATATTCTTTATGATTCGGTAATTTCTTTGCAAAATTTTTTGCTATTTCTGCAAATTTAAAATATGATTTAAAAAATTTGCGAACATTCTTAAGTCAAGAAGGCCACATAAAAAAATGATGAGTTTTTTGGGTTTCGGCACCGACTAGTTACTTCTAGTCGTGGTTGATCACCAATCTTCTTTTCCTCAATTGAGCGAAGAAATAATTTTCGATTAAAAAACGAAGAATTTGTGCCTAGCTAGTCCACTAAGAATGATTCATCTGGAAAATAAAAAATCCGTACTATATTTCCTGACAATTCTGACAAAATCCGAATTTCCCAGATGATTCATCTGGGAAACTGGAAGACTTCTGTGCTTCGGTACTTAAACACTGGGAGAGCTTTATTGGAATTCATTTTGGCATATCAATCTGACATCATATTCATCAACTATCACATTAAATCTATGAATTTTCCATGAAACATGTACATATTAATTCTTTTCTTTCCAAATTTTAAAATTTTCATTAAAACATGTCTTTTTTAGAAATTCGAAATTGCAAATTAAAAAAAAATAAAAATAAAGGCTAAAAAATTAAATTCTGCATAATACTTTCTTGGTTAAAAATTCCCATTTTGGCAGTTTTTGGAGAAACGTCATGGTCTCATATAGAACCACGGAAAATAAAATCGTATTTCATAAATAAATACGATGGGAGCCAAGCGCCAAAATTAGATTAGATGCAACTTAGTTAGATAAATATACTTGGCATAAGATAGCATACAAAGTAAACTATAAAATGAGCTAAATCCATCCAAATTGGTCGATCACTCGGGTCAGAATTTGGCCAATACATGTGATTAATTTGGGCATAACTTTTTTAAGCAATGACACCCAGAGTTGGACGGCGTCCATTTAATTCGGACCGGATTCCGCATGCCTCAACTGTGAGATGGTGTCGAAAAAAACGGTGTCGATAAATAGTACCCATCTCCCCACGCTGAGGTTAAATATATAACCACCCCTATAATTGAAACCCTCAAATAGACCCCCCCCCCTTTGGTGTGGTTGAAAAATAAAGGTTTAACGGTAACTTGAATATTTCATGACCACCTAATACTAACCCTGTAATGTAATCACTTTTTATTTTAATTTCTTAATTAATTGAATAATAATTCTGTAATCCTCTTGAAGGCTTCGGAATTTTCCCAGACACTATGAATTAGAGACCGACCAAGACAAGATTTTTCAAGATTTATCAAGAATCTTGAATCAAGATCTTGATTGAGCCTTTTCTGATTTTTTCAAGATTGTTCATGATTCAAGATTTTTCAAGAATCTTGGTTCAAGATCTTGCTTGAACGTTATGTCCGGTCTCTACTATGAATCATAGAGCAATACGGGAATGGGGCAATTTGGTACAGCATTTTCTCAATTTTCCCAAGCCCACTACCATCGATGAATGAGAGCAATATGTGAAGGGGACAGTTTATCCATCAATTTTCACAATTATATTTATGTTGTATTGTATGTATATTATTTACTAAAAATTCAATTGATCGAACGCGACTAATTTGATATTAATGAATTACATAGTAAACTATATTGTCTATTACGTGTCCGGTCATTTGAGCGCCAGACATTATAACTCGACTCAACCGCAACCTAGAGAAACATCTTTGATGTCATAAAATAGAGCAAAAAAATTAGCTATAAAATGATCCGAAGTTCATTCAAATTTGTCCATTTTGAAAGGAGGTTATGGCTAAAATCCGAGAATTTGGCCAAAACCACTATTTTGGCCATAATTTTTTTAAAAGTGGACCAATTCGAATGAGCTTAGGCTCATTTGATAGCTTGTTTTTTGTTCTATTTTTTAACAACAAACTCATTTCTCTAGGTTGCGTTTAAACCAAGTTATAATGAATGGCGCGCAAATGTCTGGCGCGCAAATGACAGGGCACCGTTTGGGCAGGTGATCTAAATATTAGAAAGGTTCGAAAAAATCTGAGTATTACACCCTGGGAACTCCCTTTTGTTGAATTTAATTAGCATTTTTAAATTTACAAATGAAACTAATCGTTTTTGTTTATTTATTCCTGCTTTTTTCATACGACTTCGACGATGTTTTGGGGGTAATCTTCGGTTATAGAAAAATGAAATTTTACATTTTAGAAACTTTGTGGCAGGTGGTATAAGGGTGGATTATTTGGTTGTTGCGCTAGTAAAATGAATGGCTGTCATTCTGTATTTGGTTTATACAACTGGTAAGCTGTATACTTCTAAAATAAACTCTTAAATTTTGTACAAATAAATAATTATGAAGGCACCAAAAATAAACCTATGTACTCTTGGTCTAACAATATTCATCAAATTTTTAGTTGGTGCGACATATGCGCATACCCGGATGAAAAGACCGGCATATGCCCGGAAGGCTCAAAATTGGCATCAGCTAATCCGTAAGTTTCTTTGAGCTTCCTAATAAATAATAAAATTAATTTTTCAGCCCTTCTATGGTAGTGAGAACAATTCCGTAAGTTTCCTTGGGTTTCCTAAATAATAAAATTAATTTTTCAGCCCTTCTATGGTAGTGAGAACAATTCCGTAAGTTTCTTTGGGTTTCCTAAATAATAAAATGATATTTCGTTTGGACTTTCTGTTCTTCATAATCATTTATGTTATGATGTTTACATAAATATTTATATAATGGTACTGGGTGCCAAAATGGGCGTTACAAAAAAAGTGCCAAAACCCAAAACCTTCCCCAAATTTTTTTAAAAAATTGTTAGTCGGAACTTCCAAAAAATGTTAGTCGGAACTTGCAAAGTTGTGCGCAATTTTATGCTCTATCTTCTGGTATTTTTAATTTTTTGAAATTCGAACAAAATGTTTAACATATCCTCTAAAAACTCATTTTTTTGATATTTTCAAAAATTTTCGAACTTTTATTCGATTTTCGAAAAATTAAAAATGTCATATGATAGAGAATAAAATTCTGCATAACTTTGTCGCTGGAAGTTCCGGCCTAGCAAGTGTTTGAAAAAAATTGGGGAAGGTTTTGGGTTTTGGCACTGTTTTGTAACGATTAGTTAAATGGATAGATATACAATGATTTTACATATGTTTTTTTTACATATGTTTTATATAATTAATTTCTGATGTTCAAAAATTTTCATGGAACCCAAAAAAGCCAAAAAAGTTGACTTAATTTTCTGCAGTAATTTGGCTTGACACATCATTTGATTTAATGGCACCCGGACACTTGCGGAAAGACATTTGCAGCCGAAGAATTTATTTAACAAACTAAAAAATAAATTAATTAAAAAGAACAAATTTTTTTATATTTGTAGGGTCAACAACCACATCGAGACAACAACCACATCGGATGGCGGCGAGGTGAACAACGGTGAAGAGACCCAGACACAATCGGCGGATGGTGATGGGGCGAACAATGGAGTGGGTGTGGTGCGCGGGAACGTATTGGTGGTGGCCATCGTTGCGGTGTGCATGGCCATGTTCGTCGGTGGAGCAGCCGATGGTGGTGGAATCGGAGTGAGAAGTAATGATGGTCAATTATGGTTATGGTGCCGCCAATTGGGCAAATCTGACCAAAAACATTTTTCTAAGCTTGCTGCACGAAAATACAAAAAGCAAAATTATGCTGAATTTTATACTCTTATTTATGTTATTTTCAATTTTCCGATATTCGGCCAAATATTTCAAAATTTTCTTGTTTGTACATAAGATCCTATTTTTTATCGATATTTCAAAAAATTTGGAACGTTTTAACTTTAATCGAATTTCGAAAAAAACCAATGATAGAGCGTTAAATTCTGCACAATTTTTTTTATATTTTCCATGTATGAAACTCAAAATGCATAAAATTTAATAAATTATTCTTAACATTCACATTGCAGCCTTGCTGATGGTGATGGAGCAGCTTGGGAAAACCGTGTGAAGGGATAACGGAGAGGCAAGAATGCGGAACCCCACACCAAATGCGCGGATGGGCCGCAATTAATCATTTAAACTTCGGATAATACCATTTTTTCTTCTTGTCAGTAAGGTTGCTTTTATAAGGAGCATAACAAGGATATAAAATTAGCAATTTGGTCCATATTTGTATATGTTGTAGCCGAAGTTGAATTTCAGCCGAAGTCAACTTCGGCTAGCCGATGTAAACTTCGGCTAGCCGAAGTTGACTTCGGCTGAAATTCAGAATCGGCTACAACATATATATTGTCAAAATAGAGAACATAATGGAGCACAAAGGGGTTACAAACTCCAGTATTACCCATTTTTCTAAAGCCTACTTTGGATGGTAAAGACCCATCACCGTTCCTTGTGGTTATTCCCTCTGGTTTCGACAGTGGAAAAAAATAGTATTTAAAAAAATATTACCAATCTTTATATTTCATCGGCACCTCAAAAACCTATCTACCAAGCACATGGTTTTCATTTATTTTCTCTTTACACCTACAGGTCTACAGGCTGTAGTACCCTACCCCTCTACGAGTTTTGGAATTCGACAAAAATCTGAAAAATTCATAATTTTTTTGCTTAGTAGTAAAAATTATCCGGTGCCTGACATCTCGAACATTGAAAATTTGGTAAAATAAATTATTCTTAAATGCAGAAAAAAAAGAAAAAAACATGAAAAATATCATCTGAAAATTTTCAGGTTATTTCATATTTTTCTGCGCCCGAATAGAAAAATTTACAAATTGCAAATGTGTTTCTCCTAAATTTGTGCCGTTTTTCGCAGTATTTGGCTGCCGTCGGAGGTATGGGTGGACGTGTTCAAGTTCCTTCAAGTTGCTACGCCGCGTTCAGCTCGTGTGCCGGTGCTTCCATGCCCTTTACATGAAATATAATCTCGAAAGAGTAATGAGTACAAACTAGGTAGATCAGATCCAATAAAAAAGTTTAAGAAATAGGTTAATTAAGCCAACCAATTTATTTCCCATTCAATCAGTTCAATTTTGGCGTTCACAATAGTTCACTCTCGTCAACCTATTCTTCTGCTCATGTTGCTCCTTTTTCCTTTTCTGCATTTCCCAGTGCTTGGTACGATTGAGAAAGCGGAAATCTCTGCATGCCCTTGAAGGTATTCCGAGAATCTGAAGGGGCATTGTTTATGTGCAAAAATCGCCAAATATGCTCCAAAAGTGGCAAAAATTTTGGGCTAAATATGGTCACAAGGAAACGAAAATTTTTGCCTAAAAAGCCTTTTAAAATGTTTTAGGTCGAAACAGGTCGTTTGTCCTCCCTCCCTCCCGAATTTCACCCCCGACGCTTCCCCTTGGCTATAGTTTTTTTCAGTTGTGAGGTTGTTTTTTGGATGAAAAGGATGGTGAAAATAACTCGGCAAAAGTTTAAAAAAATAGGACATGTAAATTTAAAAGAGTTTGAGACTCCACTTTTTGAGACTCTAACATTTTTCAGTATCCTGACTAAAGGTCGTTTATTGAGCCGGCTCGGTACCACCAGCTCAATGATCTGTGCTGAACATTTTTTTCATTTACATACTTAATTTAAACTACCCATGGGAGATTGTTTTTTGGATGAAAAGGATTATGAAAATAATTCGGCAAAAGTTTAAAAAAGTCGGACATGTAAACTAACAATAAGAGTTTGAGACTCCACGTTTTGAGACTCTAACATTTCTCAGTATCTTGACTCAAAGTCTTTTATTGAGCCGGCTCGGTACCGGCTCAATAAACGACCATTAATCATTGTTTTTTTTGGATTTGGACCTGAATTTGCGCTTCGATCTTGGCGATCAGTTGTCGCTTCACCAACAGCTCCTGTGTGGCGTCCCCGATCCACACCTCCAATCTGCCCATCAATGGCAAATCCGTGTGGTCTTGATAAGGGTTCCAGCTACCCGTCCTCGGAAGCCGTTTTCCCGGGTTGATTTCGTACCGAAAGAACACACCGCTGATGCATATCTGACTTTTGATGAAAAAATTATAAATAAAGAATAATAATAATAATAATAATAATAATAATAATAATAATAATAATAATAATAATAATAATAA
>LDKF01000027.1:118951-153593 GCA_001026735.1 Rotylenchulus reniformis
GGGGGGGGGGGGAATGATCTGCCTCGCCCTTTGATTAAAATGCACCCATCCAGCGAGAAAGTGTCCCTGCATTCGGCGATCAAACAATTGCAATCGAACATTGTCGGATGGTCAATGAAGAGGGAAGTTGTCAGGGAGGAGAGTCGATACAAATAAATGGCACGATTGGCGCCGGAGGGGAATAGAGCGAAAAAGCGTAAGATGAAGTTCTGTCAAGCGGGCCATAATCAGCCGGTGGAGTGGTGGCGGACAAAGTTGTGGAAATCTGGAAGCAGGAAAAAAGGAATTTAAAAGAACATTTTTAAACAATTAAGCAATTTTAAAAATCGTTTATGGATTTTTCTCTATGACACAGATAATTAATGAATTATTTATATATTCACTTATATTTATTTTTATAAAATTTATTTGAGTGATAATTTGATAAAATATATTTTATTTTTTCCTTATTTAGCATTTGATTGAAATCTAGAAAATGCCTTAAAAATCTTTCGATTTAAAGTAAATAATATTACTAATTTTACCTATTGATATTCTAATTATTTTAATTTTTTCAACATGTGTTTCGAACAGTTCACTTTATGGTAAAAATTTTAATAACTAAAAAAATATCACTATTTATTTTCAAATTTTTATATTCTTTTATAAAAATCTCTTTTTTATTCCAATTTTATTATATGATTCATTATTACAGATTTTTGAAAATTTTGCTCGAATAAAAATATATTACACTGATGATATTTTTTTAATAATCTGTGAATAAAAGTTTTATCTCAATTCATTATTTAAAAGACTATCGAATGAATAAAATTATAAAAAAATTGTTATTTTTAAAATATGATAATTAATTAGGCTATTTTTACTAGGTTAAACAAGTAGATTCATAGAAAATAGGCTAAATAAACCGAGACAATTTGCTGTCGGACAAGTTCCTGGAAATGAAACTCAGCTGATATAGCCTCACGAGGGACAGAAACTAAGAATTTCGACTTAACATTCTCTAGTTGCATAAAATTAATTTAAAAAAGGAAAATAATAAATTTTTTAGTTATCTATAATTTAACTTTTAAAAAATTAATAAAACTAAACATAAGTAATGTTATTAATTAATGGATATATTTTAATGAAAACAAAGAATGACACCAATGTAATTAATTATTATAAATTTTTATCGAATTTAATCTATTATTTATTTTTGTTATAATCAGACATTAAAAAGTAAAACACATAAAAAACATATATTAAAACTAAATAATCAAATCAATATTCAATAAAATTAGTTAAAACTGTCACAATTTAAATCTTCTATATATGAAACTAACAAAAGTATATTGATTCTTGTTGTTGAATGAACCTATAACTTTTAAAATAAATTAATCTTTATTCTTTGATTATTATTATCATAGGATTAATTAAGCTATTATCAAAGAATATACTTTTGTTCAGTTTCATATATTATAATAATATTTTTATATTAATTTTACCAAAAGAAATTTTAATATTTTATTTTTTACTCTAAAATATAACGATAAATGATATTTTTATAGAAGAATATATTAGATGAAATTTATAGTTTTTTAAAATCCAAAATTAATTAAACAAAAAATATATTTAATTTATTTTGTTTGAATTTTAAATGAATTTATTTAATATGAAAGAAAAAATTCATCATATCGAAAATCAAATTTAAAAAAATTTCTGAAGCCTAAGGTAAACTATAAATTTTTGATTTTACTACAAGTTAATTAGTAATATTTGTTTTTAATGCTTTGATAAGCTTTTCTATTCGAAGATGCTCTTTTTCATCCAGTGAATGACATTCAGCTAAAATGTTAACATATTTAATTTTTTTGATAATCTAATGGATTAATTTTATGCAATTTTATTTTAACTTATTAAAAATTTATTATTTCTGGTATTATAATTAAAAAACCGTAGAGCTAAATTACCTATATTGATATAAAATTCCTTAATTAAGAATGAATTAATTTTCGTAATTTTCCTGAGTTCTTCCAGACGCAAGCACTATTGAATAATTGATTCCCCTTGCTACTTCACTATGCCAAAGTTTCACTTTATTATCAACCATTAGTTTAAAAAAATCAAAAAAGAGATCAATCTTACAGTTAGAATCTTCAAAATCATCGCCTACTACTTTTCCATACCAGGAAAAACGAGTACATTTACACATATAACATAGATTTATTTATATAATCAAAGATTGAATTTATAATTTTTGGAAATTGTAATTAAAAATTATAAGAAAATTTGAAAAAAAGGATTCATGTAGTAAAAATATTAAATAATTGCAGAAAAATATAATATATGTACAAATGAAATGTTGTATTATCAAAAGAATGGTTAAATTGTAAAAATTATTAATTAAAAATTTAAAAATGAATATAGAAAATTGATTAACTGATAATAATATAAAATTTATCATATCTACAATTTCCATTCGACAATGAACATTATATGTCAAATAATTAGTAAACAATCACAATTAATTGAACATACATTGTAATGGATTAACAAAATAATTTATCATTTTGTCTATTTTGAAATAAAATCAAAAAATAAAAATTTAATAAATTATTAAAAGGTATTTTTAACATCATGCACCACTCAACAAACTTACTTGGGTCCCCGTAAAAAAACGCCACCAACAATATCAAATCAGCAATAAAGATAATAGAATTTTTATATAACATAGGATTAGAGTAAACCATATCAGATAAAATTTAAAATTATTATTATTCAAAAATCACATATAATTGGGTAAAAATTAAAAACAAAAATGGATTCAATGATTTAAACTCAATTATATGAATATTATTTTTTATTTAAATGATCTACCATTTTTAGATAATGTTTATTTGATTTATAATTAAACGTTAATAAAATGATATAAAGAAGTGATATATTTAGGTATGCAAAGAAACCTTTTGCGGAAAGAAAACCCATTTCCGATGCATGAATGAAAAATTATTAAAAAAAATCAATCAATGCATTTTTATTTAATTATTAATAATATGAAGATTTTGAACTAAATAAATAGATTAATGTAAATTAGATAAACGCAATAATTAAAATGCATAAAATTGTGATCAAAAATTTTCACATGACATAAATAATTTTTTTTTATTGTTAAAATAATATTGTTTAGATTTTTATTAGGAAATCAGAACAATAAAAAATGAATATAATATTTTTCATAAATATTATATAAAATAATTAGATATTAAATACAATAATTTTTTTAAAATTAAAATCTAAGAAAATGAAATTTAAAAATTAAAAGCTTTTATAAAAAAAAGGAAAACTGAATAAATATAATCATTTAACTATTAAACTTCAAATTTTTGAATATTAAAT
Source organism: Rotylenchulus reniformis (assembly GCA_001026735.1). Taxonomy (NCBI): domain Eukaryota; kingdom Metazoa; phylum Nematoda; class Chromadorea; order Rhabditida; family Hoplolaimidae; genus Rotylenchulus; species Rotylenchulus reniformis. Next base: position 122,327 of record LDKF01000027.1, read on the forward strand.
GAATGAATTGAATAATTTTTATTCCAAAAAATCATACATACAACGAAAAAATATAATTAAATTTAAAAAATTGATTGATTTTTTACATACGAATTAAATTGAATTAATCAAAAGGATTGGATCTAATAAAATAGACAGCTATATATTAAATGTAACCAGATTAATTTCAAAGTAAATATAAATAACGTCATCTTTTCAATAAGATTCAAATGCAGCTTGTTGCATTCTCTCATTGGATGTAAACAAACTACTGCATTAACAATAAATTAAAATATAATAATAATTATAAAAAAACTATTTTTAAATTAAATATTATTAATTTCATTACATTAGATTTCTTGTAGCATCATGCTATTAGCAAAAAATACAAGTTATATTTATTTTGTAATAATTCAAATTTTTACTTAATCTAATTATTTTTAGAAAAAAACTCATCAATTTACTAAAATAGAAAAAATTATGGAAAGCAATGATTGAAAAATAAATGGAAAGCAACTAGGAAATAAAAATATATAATTAAAGTTGTAGTCAAAAAATTAAGTATTTATGACTAGAAATAAAGTTAATTGTTCTAACATTATATTATATTTGATAAACTTATTTATATATTTTTTTTAAAATTTTGCTATATCATTAATATTTATTTTATATATTATTTAGTCATTGAGAATATGCAATGGATAATTGGTCAATTCCATAATATAAAGAATAAAAATATGAATTAATAAACAACGCTATAGCTCGCCACTCACGTTATTAATTAAACAAAAAATAAATAAACTAAATTTATGGAAATTTTTATGTTTAATGGTTAGTAGATATCAAACAAAATAAAAATCTTTCGAGGAAACACAAATCATCGAAGGATAGCTAGTGAAGGATATTACGGGATATGACTTCGTATTCAACTGTGCATTTTAAACTTACTATATTAAATCTATAAGGAAAATTTATAAATTACAATTAATAATTTTATCACAATTTGAAAATCTAAAATAATTTATATTATATCACTAATTGGAATTCTATATTAAATCTATAAGGAAAATTTATAAATTACAATTAATAATTTTATCACAATTTGAAAATCTAAAATAATTTATAATATATCACTAATTGGAATTCAAATCTGCAATTACAACTTCAAAAAATTAAACAAGTTATTATGTTAATTTATGATTCAGTTACATAATCAGATTTTAGATCCAAGATTCATATCAAATGAAATATTACAAGGTGCGGAAAAAGTTCGGAAACTTTTTTATTTCACTTGTATATAATAATTTTCCCTTTATTATTGATTTTTTGTTCATGAAATGCTTGGTCGCGGCTGGTGGCACGAGCAAGCGCTGTTCACGGACAAGAAGATTTTTAACGTCGAACGCATCCGCAACAGCCAAAATCAATGTCAATTGTTCGCAAGGAAGTCTCTCGCATCCCAAAAGATTCAAAGAAGCCTTCATCCGTAATCAGTGATGGTTTGGGCCGGCATTTGCGCAACTGGAAAGATCCCATCGGTGTTCATCGACAGAACCTGAAAATCAAAGCTAACGTCTACCAAAACGACATTCTATGAGCGGTAGCGTAAAAGGACACTTCGCTACCGGGACACTTCGCTAACCGGTAGCGAAGTGTCCGTACTATTTCGCTACCGCATCCTGGTGGTAGCGAAGTGTCCGTTCGTATTTTTTCCATTTTTAAGTCATAGGAGACATAGATAGCTTAAGTTTTCTCGAGACCCTGCTATCTATGGGTTCCGTGGGGGCTTAGGCCAAAGAAATGTTCAAGGTGCGGGCTGGATGATTTTTAGATTTTTTAATGCAATTTTTTAAATATTGAGCTCGCCGAAGGCGAACCCGATATTGAAAATTTTTTGCACTAACGCCCATTGTATTGACAGTTGAACAGTCCTTCCTCTTATTTTTTACATATTAGGACATTACGCTGACATTAATAATAAAAAATGGAAAAACGAACGGACACTTCGCTACCAACAGATATTGATGGTAACGAAATGGTCGGACACTTCGCTACCGGGAAGCGAAGTATCCGGGTAGCGAAGAACCCTTTCCTCCATATTACCAATCATCTCTAGCAACAATACCTCAAAGACTCCTAACAACTCACTAACGCCCATTGTATTGTAAAAAAGGCAGTTTTTAATTGCAATTATGAAAATATAATTAAAAATAATATTATTAATAATTTAACTATTTATGAATTAACCAACCGAATTAATTACAAGAACAAATTATTGAAGATCAATTTTCTCCTCTAAAAATGAGCTGATAAAAAGTATAAAGTAAATCTTTTCATATATTCTCTAAATAATATTTATTAAGAATATGTAATAAAAATAAATAATGCTTTTTTAATGAAAAAATAAATATTGGAATTCATATAAAATTCAAAAAATAAGTCAAACGAAAAAATAATCAAATAAAAATAAATATAATTAATAAAAATTTGAGTTTTATTGAATAAAAACTACTTTAAATATATCTATAACTATTTATTAATTATGCAAAATTGATAGAAGGATCTAGCAACCGCATTTGAGGAATAGGCATCAAAAATAAAAAATGAAAAATATTAATCTGAATAAATAATAATCAAGATAAAAAGCAGACAGAGTTATATTTAAAAAAACATTTTATAAAAATTCTATCTATTAAAGTATATAAGTGACAAATCAATTTAAATTTTTGCTTTTTTTTTATTTTAGATAAAATTTTTTTAAAAAATTAGCTTAATTTTTCATATTTTTAGAAGAAAATTAATTTATAAAATCTTGATTTATCAATTAGAAGTTTTGTCAAGTGACTTGAATCTTAGAATCGTAATGTAGAATCGGTTAAAGTTAAAAATAAAAATTCTAAAACCATTAAAAATCCATTTTTTGACAATCTACTTTATAGATGGTCCGAGAAAAAGGTACTCGAGCTTCTTGGAGGATGGCTTCGCATATATCCACATTATTTAAAAATTTATCACTAAAAGAACAAACTCACTTTTTAAATAACTATCTTTATAATAGAAAAAGTAGGTAATTCATTTTAAATAAATTTATTTTATGAAAAGTTGAACAATTAATTTAAAAATCAATTAAGAAAAAAAATCATTTCTTCTTACTAAAAATTTTATAAAAAAAATAGGAGAAAGGAAAAGACAAACGAGTAGAATGCTTCTGGTGCATGTTTAATAAAATTTGATGGAATAAAACATATCAAGTAATGAGATTATAAAATAAAAACTTAAATAAAATAGTAATTTATAAATTAATATAGAATTATAATTGTTATGAATAAATAAGAAAAATAATTAATAATAATTTAGTATTAAAAACAAAATCAAGACATCTATTTTAAGTGAGCTATTTTAATTGGAATCGAGCATTTTATTGGTTGAATCTAAGGAATAGAAAGTTTATATTTTTAATAATTAGGTTAATACATATTTTTGAGAAATAAAAAATCATAATTCTAAAATTATCCTTAATTTATAATTATGTTAGTTAACTAAAACTAGATTGTTATTATCTCTATATTTATGCCGTTGGATTGAAAACTAAATTTAAAACAATAACTTAATGTATATTATAAAAAAGTCATTCAATATTTCTCTATTCAATAAAAATTATTAAAAAGATCATAAAAATAAAAATGACCATAAATAAATAAATAATCAGGCAATTAATTAACTTTGGTTTCAATTCAAATATAAAATACTATTTTATTATGTGAATTTTATTCTAATACTAGGGATAATTTAGTTAGTATCTCCGTTTATATTATAACAGTGAAGGATTCGTGGAAGCGTTATGTTGATTTGGGAAAGGAGCTCGCAGCTAACAGAGTGAAATGAATGAGCTCCCCTATACAGGGCAGCCAAGAGAGGAAGCATTGTCCCGTAAACACTGAGTAAATTTTTTTTGCCCTATTTATTGAGTTAAAATTGACATTTTTCTGAAAAAATTAAGTATAAATTATTTCAACTTGAATTTATAAAACATATTTATATTTAATAGTTTTTGTATAATCACAGACTTTAAATATTATAATCCCACTGAAAAAAGCACCAAAAGATTTGAATGAATATTATAAAAATATTGAAATGAATTATTTTATTAAAAAATTTTAAAAAATTATATTAAACGAAATAATAAAATATAATGATAATAAAAATAGTTGAAATAAATTGTAATAAGTCAATAATTATTTTTACTGTTGCAAGGATATATTTTAATATATTATATATTTTAAATCTTATAATAATTATTAATAAAATTTAAAAGTAAAGCTTAAAATTTTTATTAATTATTTTATAATGAAATATTTATTAATTTTGGATATAAAAAAAATATAAATCAAAGAATTAAAGATGAAAAAAATAAGATTATATATAGTAAATTTGCAATATAGATTCTGAAATAATCAATAATTAATCTGTAAAAAAATGTTGAAACCAAAATTAAGTTAACTCTTTAGATAGTAGACAGCTCTAATAAATAAATCGAAATGAACCAAAAAAATATCGAATATTTATATTCTTTTTCAATGAAATTAAATACACCAATGTTATAAGCTTATCTATCCATTGTTTATGCATTACCAATTTATATCTTTTGTTAGAAGGGAACAAGTAATTTTTTTTAATTAAATTTTTATGTTTAATAATTTTCTTATATTTTAATAGATATATTTTTAAATAATATTTGTTAAAATAAACACGCCGTTTAACAATTTCACCATTACGTTCAATCTAAAAAAAGCATAATTTACTAAGAAATTTATTGAAAAGCAAAAACTGAATTTTTAGAAATGACGATTTGCAATTAGTGCTTAATTTAAAATTCAAAATTTCTGATAATTTTAATCAAAGAAACTTATAAACTTATATAATTCAATTGAAATATTATGATACCATTGAAAGTAATCTTTAATTAACCAAATAAATAATAATTAAAAAAGAAAAATATTCAATTAAGCTATAATCAATTAATATTAATTTAATTATAAAAAATCTAAATAAGAGTAACAATTAAGAAAAAATAAAAATAAATTTATTCCAAATCAAACAAGTAGAAAAATATTATTTTGAAAATGATTAAAGGTATAGAGAAGTTGGAATATGAGTTATCACTTCTATACCAGTTTTTATATATTTGTAAAGATTTTGTATGTAATTAAAAAAATTTTTATTTAATAGCTAACTTAATTTATAATTTTTATATATTAAATAAAAAAGTCAAAACTTTTAAAGCATATTTATCAAAATATAACCAATTAATATGGCAAATAATTTCTTTAAAAATTCTCACATTGCCAAAACCTGGCAAGTTGATTAAATATTATTTGTCAAAATTTGAAAATTATTAAAAATATGAAATTTTAAGATTATTAATTTAAAAGCCTCATTATATTCAAAGTTTATATTCTAAACCAATGTGTGATCATGCCGGATACTGCTCACAAAAGAATGCATGGTCAAATGTTTGAAACAACCAGGTATTAATTAATAGAGACTGTCCACTGTGCCGAAAAAGGTGTCAATGGGATAACATCCTGCTCCAGTTCGGTGTTTTTTTTCATTTCACTGTTTCCTTTCTCTATTCAGATCAGACCAGGCCGAACTTTGGCGTTACCTTCTATCCACTATTTGCTGTATAATCGTACATGCATAATATAAATAATTAAAATTAAAGAAAGATTAAGATATAACCCCAACGGTTTTATAGTAAAATTATAAATCAATTTAAATATTTTTTATTTAATTTAATATTAAATTAATTAACATTAATAACATTAAAAATGTATTCATTTTTCTAATAGCTAAATTTATTAGTAAAATAAATGCAAGTTATTTTATGAAAGCAAGATCAACTAATGTATTTTTTGTAATTTAATTTTTCTTATTTATCTAAAAATATACTCCAGCTGTCAAAAATTTCAAATTAAAAAAAGATTTGTTATCAAAAGGACTAACTCTTATAAACTTGTGCGAGAAAGATGATATAGAATAAATTATCCACATATCAATATTTCATAGATAAAAGGCAGAGAAAATGTTGATTAGCTCAAAAAGGAAACTACGGGATGGCTGATAGTATACCTAGACCATTTGATGGAGTTTATTTACAAAGAAATAAAAGATATAAAGTTAAAAAGGAAAAATACCAAATAAAATATTGAATAAGAACTTTATTCATTCATCAAAAATAGTAAAAAAATTATTAGATAGTATTTATTGTATCTTTGATAAAAAAATTCCAATTATAATGCTCTAGATAGTTCTATTGAATAAAAAATTTTATTCTAAAAAATAATAAAATCAATTTTTTTTGAACAAACAGGAGTTATGAATAAAAATGCCGAGGCTTTGAACAATATTAATTCAAAGTTTGGTACAATTTTGCATACTCATGAACAACTGAAAGCCATTATGTTGACTAATTGGTTTTGTAGTAAATATAAATTTACCCACTGCAGAGCAATTGCGCCAAAAATCTTAGTCAGCAAAAGACACTTTTAGACCAGTCACACACTATTATTTACTTCAAGGAAAAAAATATATAATATGTAAATTTTATATTGAAAATATATTTTCATTATTAAAATTATTATATAAAAATAAAATATTTTAACATATAGGTAAATACCTTTTGTATAAATCTTTATTTTAATGGAATTATAAATGCTGCATTGTTTCGTATTGCAGAGATTCATAGGTCACTATGTATTATAATCTTTATACTAACAACAATATTTATAAGCCGAGATTAATAAATCAAAATCGGTGAAGTTGTTTTTCCTACGTCGAATATACTTACTTCGAAAGAAAATAGTTCATAAAATAGCGAAATAATGAAAGAAAAATATAGAAGTAATGAATGAATAAATATATTAAATAAATTATATACTTAAATACTACTAATATAAATTTAAAACAATTGCAGAATAAAAATCTAATTAACATTATTTTAAATACAATTGAAATTTAAATGAAATATAACATAAATTAGAAAAATATATTTAATAAAAATATTATAAAATAACGAATTAAACTAAGATAATAAAGAACTAATAATTTTTTGGGTTTACACAGAGTGATAAAATTTGATCATTTTAAATGATAATTTCGAAATAAAAATTTTATAAAATTACAGAACCAAAGAAAATAAGTTTTTTACTATTTTCAATATTATTTTAATAGCACAGAACAGTATACACAATTACTGATATTGATTATTGTATCTTTTGATGTGAAAATTTAAATTATAAAATCATTAATAATATTCAAATATACTTATAAAATTATTAAAAAATATTTAAAACCAAATGTTCAAATAAAATAAATAAACAAAAGAATAAGTTCATATATACTTGATCAAAGATAATATATGAGATTAACGATTATTGCAATATTGCAAAAATTGTAAATGAGTTCAACCATCGCATCAGTGCACAGATAAGGAACATATTTTACTCACGAAAAATCTTTATAATCAAATGTTAAATATAAAATTAAACCCGAATTAAATCACGAATATTTAATAAAATAAATATATTTAAAACAAAAATCAACAAGAAAAACAAAATAAAAATTAATCAATAGAGTTTAATTAATAATAAAATAAATAATAAATTTAGCCAACCTTTTAGTTAAATCAATATTTTATTAACAATTGATAAAAAAATACAAAATATGTTAAGTCAACCAAGATGGAACATTAGAGGAAAAATGCTAGTTAATAAAAATTTTAGATGTGTTTATTATTTTTAATTTCTATCATTAATTCATATTATATTGATTTAATTGAGATACGTTTTTATAATTGAAATTAAATACTTTTCTATATTATAAAATAAATTACGTTATGAAAAAATTATATTGTACTTTATATTAAAGAATAAATCAGTAAAAAGTTACATATAATTATAAAATATTTTTTTAATAATATTATGAAACAAATCATTCTTTAAAATTTTTAATATTGAATAAAAACGATGTAGATTCTGGAAGCTTTAAAATATAAATTTATCATTTCAGTGGATTATAGGATGCTATTGGTTTTATTAATATTTAATTAAAACTACGTAGATTATCAATCTAAGTAATTTAAAGAAAAATGAATATGACATATGCAATAAAAGCATAAAAAGAATAAACAGATTTAATTTTAAACTATAAATATATATTTATTTTGCAAATGTTCTAATTATTTCTATAATACATGACTTTTTTATTGTTGCTGATCTATAATAAGCAAAAAATTTTTTATTAATCTGAAATGAGAGAATCAAAATAAATTATTGTTTAAAACAAAAAAAATAATTGTTTTTGATGAAATATTTTTAAATGAAATTCCGTCCAAAGTGTCTATACCACAAAGCCAGTATTGATAACTGGTGACTCGCGCGCAAGAATTTGATTTTAATGGATTTTTTTGTTATAACGAATAATACTTAAAAAAATGAACTTATATCAGCAAATATAACTTAAACTAAAAATAATAAGTTGTATGAAAATTTCTTTGTGTATTTACGATTCAATGATTTGACATAGCAACAATTATTGCAACAATATATCTTTAATTCAATTTAAAAAAATTTATAGAAATATTATCTCTATTTTTAAATTATATCAATTTATTATGAAATCGATTCATAGAAATAAATTTTGAATGGATTATTTGATTTATAAAAATATACATGTTTTTTAAATTACATCTTATAAATACGATTAATTATAAATATTTAAATTATTTTATTGCTAATAAAAAATTAGCATGCATTTATCCTAAAAAATGAATAGGAAATAAATATTAAAAGCCAAAAGAAAAGATTATAATTTAATTTTTCCCCTAATAAGTCTAAACCTACTTCCTTTTTATGCGAGAAGAACTTTAAATCACAAAAAATCGTACCAGATAATTGAAAAAAATATTAAAACACTCCAATTCTTAATGTTCGTAGCCCTGACTTCTTTAGAGGTTTTTAAATGATAGCAGAAAAAAGTGATAAACAGCACTTTTAAAGAATAAAAATACTAGGATTATTAAGCATTTTATCATCAGATTATTGTTTAATGTTATTAAAAATGTGAATGAATAACTATATGAAATAAAAGAAATAAAATAAAATAAAAGAAAATAAATAGGGTAAAAATGACCATTAAAAATTTAAAACATGAGAAAGTTATTGATTTAAATTAATATGAATTTAAATCACAGTAAATAAAAAACAAATACCAGTAATAATAAAAATTATATAAAGTAATTGTAGCTATAGAAGATAATAAAATATAAACTATTAATAGTGTCAGATAAAATGCTATTGAATAGGAAATAAATATTAAAGGCCGAAAGGAAAAGATTATAATTAAATTTTTTTAAATATAGTTAATTATCAAAAAGAGATATTTTTTATACTCCAAATATTGATAAGAGAAATTTAAAAATATTTTTTAAAAATTATATTATGTTATATTATCATAATTGAGAAGCATGCTGATTATTAAAGAATGATAAATATTAAAATGAACAGAAAAATATTAAAAAATGAAGATTTAAAGTGAAATAAAAATGATTATGGGCGAACAAGGACAAAGAGCAGGCCATAAAAGGACACGCGGAGTTCAAATTATGTTCATTTTACTTGTCAAAATTGTTTTCCATCAATTGTTGTCGTTCGAATCGGAAATGCTATAATTCCTAAAATTTATAAAAATAAAACAATAAAAAAAATCAAAAAGTAAATTAAATATAAAATGAATTATGAACTACTTCAACATTAAATCAAATAAATAAATGATCAGAAAGACTAAATTAATATGAAAACTAAAAAATAATCGAAGAATCACTTTTTAAATCAGGCTTTATATATATTATTTATAGGAAAAAAATATTATTTTAAAAGCTATACAAAAATTTTTATTAGCACAGAGCAATCATAGAATGTTAATATAATAGTGTAAATTATAAATTTAATAAAATTTAATGAAATATTATAATATTTCTAGCTTTAAAATCTAATTTATTAAATGGTTGAAATTATCTATTACCTCCAAACTAGCTAAGTTGGTCATTGAGATATGAAATTGTTAATAAGCTGCCTATATATAGCATTTATTGGCATGTCGCTTCAGAAGCTAACAACTTTTAAAGCTCAAATAAAATATATTTTACTATTATTAAAATAAAACAATATCTGTAGTATAGATTACCGTGGTAGCAATTTTTAAAATTTTAGAAAATATATAATAATAATAAGTAAAATTTATTTTAGAATCTTAATTAAAATTAAGTTATTTATAAAAATTAGAATAAATGATTTAGATGGTATCATGTATGCAATATAAAAATAATGAAACCTATATTAGCAAAGAAAGCACACCAAAATTAATTGAATTTATCCAATAATCAAAAATATTAATCATGCCTGCTATTATTTGCATATTATTTCATTTGCTATTATTGCATACCAGCTATTATTTGAATTGCCTATTATTGCATTTGTATTGATGGACAATAAAAAGATAATAAACTTATACAAAATTATCTAAAAATAAATTAAATAAGTTCATAATCAACATAAATCATAAAAATTATTCTGCTCAAAGTATTTTTATAAGGATCAAAAAAATATTTCTAACAATTTAATTGATTATGAATTTTATATTATACATATCATAAGCCTAATATGTTTACATAGATTTAAATAGAATTATAATAATATTCATACAAGAAAATAATAAAAATATGTACCGTTTTTCCTATAAACATTGATGAAAGTCTGTTCATCCCTCTATGCTAAATATTAGCAGAAAAATAGGGCGACTTGATATCGACTACTATTGCTTGCTTGAAGTCCATCAAATAATGTTAAATATCATCTTTTAATTTTTCTCGTTTAATTTTTTATATCTGAAAATTATAAAATTAAAATTTTATGAATAAAAAAGGAATTAATATATGAGATGAGAGATTATATTAGAAAACAATCAAATAAGATTGGATAATAAGAATATAATTTTTTTTTAATTTATACTTAAGAAGAAAAAAGTTGCTGCCACCAACCACTAGGGCGCCAAAAACTGAACACGGAAGCCCTTACCACTTATATGTATAATTATTTTTATTATCTATTACTGTATAAATTGTAAATTAAAAAAATAAACAGTTTTTATATATTATGATTTTTAAATAATTTCTAAACATATACGAAGGACTATAGTAATAAGAAAAATCGATATAATCAATTATAAAATAATTGAAATTTTTTCTAATTATATAAGGCATTTAAAATATCCAATGATTATTTAATAGAATAAATTAATGCGTTTAACATATTTAAAATTATTTTTAATATTTATAACATACAATATTTTCATTAAATTTTTAAAATTACATAAAGAATAGTAAAATATTTAAATTTTTTCGACTTAAAATTTTAATTATATTTTCCAGATAATTAATAAATTATAAGAAAACAAAACAAATGGTCCTCTCAATCCTCCTATGAAAAATATTGATAAAGCAAATGCAATTTTGCTCAAATATATATATTAGAAAATAAATTATAGAAAGAAATTAGCATTCAAAATTTACAAAAATATAGATAAATGATAATAAAAAAAGAAATAATTAATTCAGACTAACTGAAGTTTATTTGAAAAAATTATTACAAAGAGAGTTTCGAGTCTATGCCGGAAGCAACCTTGTTTTAGTATATATATAGCTTTAAATCGACAATTTTCATATTTTAAAATTATTCAAATAAAAAATAAATGTTCAAAAAATTCCAATAAAAAATAAATTATAAATAAATTATAATTTAAAAAGATCATTTAAAAATAATTCATACAATATCTATGATGATTGATGAAACATAAGAAAGTAAAAATAAAAAATAAATCACCATATTCCATTATTGTGCATCAAAACTTATTATTGAGAAAAATTTGAATCTTAAGAATCATTAAATAGCATATATGGACTTAACCTTAGACATTTTGGAGTTGTTGATTGGGATTGTGAGAAAGAATTTTAGAAGTATAATATTTATATTTAAAATTTTTTCAGAATCTTTGAATAAAATAAAAATTATAATCATTATTAATAGATAATAAAACGAAAGATTTATTTATTTTTATTCATTTATTCTTTTCAAATAAGAATCAAAATTTTCAAATAAGAATAACAATTTTTTAAAATTATTTTTTTATAAATAAAAACACTTAAAAATAATAATTTATTTGAAAAATTTGTGATAATAAACACTTTTCAGGATTCGTTAATTCAAGCAAAATAAAATAATTTATTAATATATAAAATCTGCAATAAAATGAATTCATTATAATATTGAATCATTCTCAAAAAAATCAGTTTGTCAATAAATTTAAATATTACCTAAACTAAAGATCATATTAATGAAAAAGTTAATTGCTTTTCATTGATAATTTTTAAATTATTTAAATATTTAAAAAGAATTTTTAAAATAATTTTACCAAAATAAACATATAATTATTATAGAAGAAAATGATTTCTTACATTAAAATAAGAAATATATTGCGAGATACCCAAAACACCCGCCACATTCAGGTTAGTTAAGGTGCAACAGCCTTCGACAAAGAGAAAATATCATGATACTTCTTATTAATTTGAACGAAACATGGTAGTAAAATATAAAAAAATATTTTAAGTAATAAATATAAGAATAAATTTAATTTTGTTAAATTACAATTAATGAAGAATATTTTTAAATAATAAGTCAATGAAATTATTTAATAAATAAGCGATTAAAAGACATAAGTCCATCATAAACTCAGGTTTGTTAAGAGTGCAACAATATTCGACAGAGAGAAAATATCATGATCCTCTTTTAAAAAATTTATACTTAATCAATATAAGAACAAAATTAATTTCATTAAATTTCAATTAATGAAGAATTTTTTTTTAATATTAAGTCAATGAAAATAATTTTAACTTTGAGATAAAACATTTAATAGAATTAAAATAAAATTTAACTTTCCTTTCAATATATGTAAAATTTACAATAAAATATAAAAAAAAATTATATATTATTTAGGATATAGAATAAAATATGAAAAAAATTTGATATTTCTATTTTTTCTGAAAAATCGTAGACAATAGTCGAAAAATGAAATTTTGCAGAAAATGAATTTTAAATTAAAATTTATTTACCATTCGATAGAGCTCGACGAACTGATTAAATTAAATATTAAATTTCCATTTTTATTTGTTAAAAATACTTATTTAAGTGAAAATATTGAAATTTGACCATTGTTTGGAAAGCCTAAAAACACTTTAAAATTCAGTGTGGATCAATATTTTAAAATCAGTTTCGCATTCTCCACATTCGATTGTCCATATTTTATATCAAATTTATTTTTTCTCAGTGTTCTCATTAATTTATACAAAATTCAAAATTTCTATACAATGGGACGACTTGGTTACAGCCCGGGGTGACCGGAAATCCTCACCCCGGTCTCGCTCAACCCTAGTTTTTACATTTGCTATTACTTTTTTGCATTCAAATAATATATATAAAAAAAGATAAAATAAATAATTTTTGCCGAAAAAGATGGAGAATAAATTGAAAAAAGTACGAGGTATGTATACGAAGTATGAGCTTGTTTTTGACGGTACGAATACTAAGTATTAGGATCCAAAAAGCGTGTTATGAAATACGAGTACGGTCCAAATGCGAAATGCATAGCACAGCTAGCGAGCTTTGAAAAAGTTCTAATACAAATTATTATGCTTGCAATAGAGAAAAAACAGTCATAAAATCGTGTGATCTTGGCGAATTGTGATTTTTCCGCTTGACCACCCATCCGAGTTCATTATATATTCCGTGTTGGACATTAACAATTGATCCACGCCATGCCTAAAGTTCATATCAGTCAAATTTGTTTTTTTTTATTTCTATGAATACTCGGACCACACAGTATGTCGAAGAATGGTAGTCACACAGTTGAGGCCATAAATTCATTTTTGTAGCTGATAGGTCACGCTATCAGATAAAAAAATAAATTATTTAAATCAACAAATACACATAAAAATATTTAATTTTCTTTAATTTCTTATGAATTAACAAATTTTCTAAGTATATTATTATTATTACTGTATTTTATTTAACGAAGGGTTTCAATAACGGTTGAGGAAAAATCATATAATACCTAAAATTAATTTCATTAGGAATTTTGCCTGGGTAAAATTATCGTAAATTTAATTCTGATGACTTCGGAGAAAATTGTAACCAAAAAAATAATCCAAAAAACAAATAACTGGAATCAGAATACCTATTGTTAGAGAGGAAATTGCTCAAAAATACTCAACAAACAGTAGAATGGAATATCGATCCCAAAAACCCAAAACCATTTTTTTGATACCAGAGAGGAAACGGAAAATGTAGGGGTAAATAACTTGAATTTTAAAATAATGATTAAAAATTGATTAAAAATTGTACTTTGGCTCAAACGGCTCAGCCGTGATAGTTTTTTAGTAACTCAATTCATCTTAACTTAGGGTAAATTCCATGTATTTTTCAGTGCTATGTCATTTCTTAAAAATCTGCTAAACCATGTTTTTAAAGGAAAATGGATATAAAAACTTTGCGCAAGAGTACATTTTTAGGCTTGAAATCCAATAAAAATATCCAATAACACAATAAAAAATCCATAAAAAATATTGGCACATAAATATTCTTAATTTCTATTATTTATTATTTTTTGGTCATTTTTTTGTACTGCTAATGTCGTCTAGGCAGTCAAAAAACAAAATTTCATTCGTCTAGAAATTTGAAAAACAAGTTCATGTAGAACCCGCAAAAATGGAACATGTTAATAGAGAATTTTGGCTTTTTGGCTGAGTAGATGAAATTTGATTTAAGAAATTTATGGTAGCATAAATTCATTTCCAAAGAAATTTATTAGCTTTTTCAAATTATATTTTTAACAAAATTTTTATGTTGTATTTTCTTATCCTTTCTTTCTTTTTCATAGTTAATCTCTCTCTCTCTTATTTTTAAAAATTGATACATTGTCTTTGACAACAAGTTCATATCCAAATTGTGCCTAGCCTCACATTTAGTTGGTCATTTTTTTGGGCATAGTCCCTGTAGTCGGCTAAAAAAAATCAAAGTGATTCTTAAAATTATCGAAAAAATCGAATTGATATCCTCAACCTATGTTAAACCAGAGGTGTCATCGAAAATTTTCAGAAAAAAAGACATCAAGAGCGAAAATAAAGAATTTCACTGGCGAAAATATTCAAAATAAAGGATACTTTTTAAAAAAGAAAAATTCAAGCGATAATTGAATATTATTTACTTGAACTATTATCAGTTGCGATTTTCAATGGCGCTAAAGAAAAAAAAGAAAGAAATTGATTTTGTGATTGATTTTCCCTCAAGAGTTTGCCATTATCCGAGCATAACACTCAGTATTGGTTTGTTATAAAAAATTATGACATAAACGGATAAAAATAGAGAAATTTATATTCTATCATCTGACATTTTTGTTTTTTATCAAAATTTTCTGAAAAGTTATGCAATTTTTCTTTATTTCTTTAAATTTTGAAGATTTTCATAATAAATCGATTTCTGATTATATTTGCTTTTATTATAATTGTTATGGTTTAGTTAGCAATGTTTTAAAAAGTTATTTATTATTTTAGACCTTTTTTTGATAAATTTTTGCCCAATTCCCATCATTTCGCTCTCTCTTTCTCTCTCTCTCTCACTTTCTCTCTCTTGGCATTTAATGCCAAAGATCGTCCAATCGCGCATTTCACTATTCACATACCATATATCGGCCCAATATGGCCATTTCACAAGTGCTATATCATATCATTTCCCGAAAAATTGATTTGGCCCATTATGAAAAAGTTATGGCCAAAAAATTTTGGCCAAAGATCGATGATTATATCAATAACTTCTCAAGGACGTCTAATTCGAGCAGCTTAGGCTTATACGGTAGCCAATTTGGCTCTATTTTTGACATCAGACATATTTTTTATTTAGATTACATTTGAACAGAATAAAAACAAATTTAATACGAATGTACGCAAATGTCGAAAGTCATTTAAGGATCTAGAAATCGACGAATAGGATGTCCATGTTCAACACCAGTGATGACATCTGTGCTTTCCTGGACTTGAATACAACAAATCCAAACACAGATGTCATAAGGGCCAACTTGTCCGAAAAATTGCGTATCGCGTGGGACGTCAATGCAACATGGGCGGAACAGATGTTTATAAATCCGGTGGTACGGCAGTACCACATGGCCAGATGCAATCAAGAATTCGAGCTGACTAGACCGGTTACTTTAAAATATTAAAAAAAACTTTGAACCGGCGCGCAGCCCAAGTGATAGTCTTGAGCTGGAAAAATGTACTGGAACAAGAATCTCGGAATTTTTAATCATTTTTATCAAAGTTTATTCAAATTTAAAAGCAGGAATTTTTTACCCAACTTGCAGAACACAAATTTCAGAAAGTTCTAACATGGCGCATTGCAAGTGATTTTTCAAATTGTCATTATAATATGTAACATTTTTTTAATTTTACGGCTATAATTTTTAACTTTTACTCTGATTACTCCAAGAAAAATATAAAAAATTTCATCTCTGAATGAAATTTTTGCAATATTTGAAACGAACAAAATATGCCTAGCAAAAAAACAAGCTCAACGTCACACACCAATTTAGAATTTGTTTTTCAAGGAAATAATAGTTGTGTGTTTGAATTATAATTTAGAAAACATCACATTCTGAATCAAATGAATATAATTTTCTATTTTGCTGAAATTTTACAGGGACTGACACCAAGACCGGGTAATATTACTTTCTTGGCGCAAGTTCTTGTCTCGGGCATCCTGGCCTGGATTTCTGTAGTCTTCAACATCAGTTTGATTATGGTCACCTTCCGTCAAATGTATTATTATTTTATTTTTTTTCTATTCGAATCTTTTAATTACTCAAATTTTTTTTGTAGAAATTGAATAAATTTTCCAATTGAGATTTTTTAGTCCTACCGGTCACCACGATTTTCGGTTTGGCTGGTATCGGAACCATCATCATTCATTATATACCGCGCATTATGCTAGGTTTACCGCTAAAAACCGCCACGTGGGGCGTTTTTAACGCAAAAAAGTGATCACGACATGTGCCAATCTGACCATGACTTTTTTAAGACTAGCTAGACCAAAATATAAAAACAAAATTATGCAGGATTTTATGGATTTTTAAAGGGTCAAAATTTATCCTTTTTAAAGGATCAATATTAGCATTTAAATGAGTCCACCCAAACAAAGATCTAGTGTACAGAAAATTTTGCTCAAATTAATCTGACCTTTAATTTTTCTAAATTCCCTGAAACGATTTGAAATTTCATAAATTTGTGTATATTGAACAATTTCAAGGCAACGTTATTGTCTGCATTTATTTATTTACCTTTTGCGGGTAATGAACAAGTTGCCAATAAATGGACCATTCCGGTGCTGAGTCGTTTGCCAAAAAGTGCAAATGGATTAGCATGCAAATAACATAATAGGTATCCCCGATGACAAAATGACACCTAGAAAAAAACCATCCTAAAATCCTTTTAAATTAAAAAGATGGAATAGAAAAAAATGTATTTAAAAAATAAACACGAAAAATAACCATATACATAATTTAGAAAAAAATATAAAGTCCTTTTAAAAATTCTAAAATATTTAATATTTTTATTATATTTTTTAAAGTATTTTTTATTAATAAAAGAACTAAAATTAAAAATATAAAAACTCGAACAGTTAATACAAAAATAACGAATAAAAATTTTTTTAAAAAGGTTTTTTGAATAATTATTATTTCCAGGCGTCATTTTTGTAATCGGGGATATTATGTTATTTGCATGCTAATCCATTTGCACTTTTTGGCAAACGCCCATCATTGCACTTTTTGGCAAACGACCTAGCACCGACAATTCCATGCTGGTCATTATCCAAAAACATCAAGAAAGAAAAATATATTTTTTATAGATTGGCCTAGCAAGCATCATACAAAGATTTTGGAGGATATTATGAGTTTTACTTTTTATAAGAACAACGCAGCATCGACATGATCCAAATAGCTACTTTTCCCAAAATTTTGAGAAAACATCAATGCTTCGTACCTGTAGTCAGGAGAACACGTAGAGACTAGAGACCGGCAACGGCGATAAATATTGATAAAGATTGATATTGATCAATTTTCATAAAAATTTGCCAAAATTTTATCAAAAATAATTAAATTTTTCATTTTTTTCAGAAATTTCCATCAATCTCTAGAAAAAAAATAAAGAAAATATTAAAAAAGATAAGTATTTGAAATTGAATTATTTTTAAAAACACTATTAGAGGATTGATGTTTTCATAGATGGGCAGGGTTGTCCGAAAAAAATTTTTCGTAATCGTTTTGGAAAATCCAACTAAATATTTTTAAAATTAGATTTTCGAAATCTAAATTCGCTTTGGTACAACCTTGTAGGTGAGCCAGGGTAGTTCATACGAACACCTCCTTTACAGCAAATACGTTTAGCCCGGCAGGGTGACAGGTGGAGAGGTCGGGATGCGAAATGGGGTCAATAAATTCTCCGATCAGCATGCTATAACAGTGAATTTTTGCAAAAAATAGTGAAGTTTTGAAAGAAAAATCTAAATTCTCAAAAAATTTCTCCGGCGGCCCCTATCGTGACAGCCGTAATGAGATTAAAATCAGACGAATTTTTATCAGTCACAATTATCAAATTGGCAATTTATCTATCAGAATTTTTAAATCAAAATTTGATAAACATCGATATTGATAAATATCGATAAAACCAAAATTTTGTCATCAAAATTTTGATATCTAATAGAAATATTCTCTATGTCTCTAATTTAATAGAAACATTCCCTATGTCTATAAACATTCTATATGTCTCTAATCGAAACATTCTCACGTATTAAAACACCTTAAAATACGGTACGTGAATTAGCACGTGTCATTATAAAATCAGTATAATGCATAATGTAATTTACGAACTTCGTGTAGATAGTACCGTACATGTTTGAAAACACTAATTCCCATTGTTCAGCAAGGAGCACAAGGTGTGCAACTGGTTGTTGGCCTTCGACGCACTGTGCCAGCTCTTTTCCATGAGCAAGAAACACCAGTTAAACAAGCCGAAATAGAGCGGTGTCCATGCAATTGATTTCCGCATCTGCATGATCACATTGGTGGCCACTGTGATGGGTGTGCACAGTTCCGTGTTGTCCATCTACCTGATCTCGCTGGAAAGAATGTTGCTCACTGTGGCACCGATTCGGTACGAAAAAAGTGAATCGTAAAGGTTCTTAAAATGAAAATGGTACTTGGGTAGTTTACGTGACTAATTTGCATAATTCCACTAAATTTGTAATCAAAAAAATCAACATTTTTATAATTCCGCGATTCACTTGATGGTTTGAGGTGCTGAATCTGACGTCATTTATCATTTCATCAGGAAAAATCCAAGATTTTATCATATTGATTTAGTCCAATCAAAAATCTTGGATGTATCTTGATGAAATGACAAATCTGATGACATTTTAGATTCAGCATCCTCGAAAGCCCCTGATAAAACATGAATTCGTAAAATGTGGGACTTCTATGACTTTTGAACTTTTGAAAAATTTGTCACGTAAACTACACAAATGCTTGAAAATGATTTTATTATAAGACGCTAAGCAGAATCAAACCCAATGAGTAGATATATTACTTATCTAAATAAAACAATTCAAAATTTTCGCTGGACGCTGGATAAAAGTTCCCTTAAACAATTTTCCATTAATGTTAAAATTCATCTTTTTGGTAAAAGATACTCGTTTTGCCTGATAATTTTTTTGGGATATCTAAACCCATATTTGATGAGATAAATTTTTCTCATGATAAAATTCTCAAGAACACTGGATATATTCAGGATTTTATTCTTTAACGAGAATAGATCTTTGAATGTCATTTAAAAAAAAATCATCCACAACCACCTCACTCACTCAGCATGAATCAGCTGCAAACAACGTCCCGCATCCGCAAATGGTCCTTGGTTGGTGTTGCTGCGGGCATTGCATTTGGAATGTACATGAGTTGCTCTTTGCTGTTGTACATTGATATATTGGTCGAATTCAATATGAAGAGCTATCGGTAATTGAATAATTATTTGTTAGGGTTGTCAACATTCATGACATTATACATAAAAGTATTTCGTTCTTCGTTTTATTTTTAGTTCCAATAATTTATTGTTGAATCCAATAATTTACATCTCCATTTTTCGAAATTAAAAAAAATTATTGGCGCATTTTTTGGTGTCTGCGTAAAAAAGAAAGTAAAAATAAACATGGTAAGTAAAAATAAACATGGTTTTGTGGTTTTTAGATTATTTTACAGGAAAAAATGTATATGTAGTTTTAATCTTTTTTGATGTTAACGTCAAAAAGTGACGTCGGATGATGCAATACGTCAAAATGGACATCAGAATCGGATTCAGCGTCAAAAAATATCCACAAGAAATTGTTTTTAAATGATTTGAAGGGAAGAATCTATTTATGAAAAATTTACAAAAAATGGTGATGTAAAAAATGGAGATGTAAATTATACAAGAACCCAACAATTTCTCTATGTATAAAACATCCATGATTTCTTTAATTCATTCAAAAAATTTTGAGATTTTTAAGCGATTTATATTGCATTATTGGGGTGTATATCAATGCGGTCAACCATTCCAAAGCATATATTCTATTGGTTTTCGCCCTGTTGCATTATGTCGTCATTTTTTTATTCCTTTTATGGCGCTATTTTTCTGGAGGTATGTTCCTCTTTAAATTTTGTTTATTTGCACTAAATGTCTTAAATCAAGTGGCATGTTTTTCGTGGTTATTTCGGCGTTTTGCATAATATTAAGACAAAATTGCTTTTGTTGCTTTTGTATTCATTAATGATATGTAAGAACTACCAACATTTTTTAAATGAATCTTCTTCTTTAATAAAAAAATCCATTCCGTTTTCAATTGCATTGCGTTTAATTATTTAATATGAAATTAATGATGCATATTCACTTTACCCATGTGGAAATTTTTTTTCTTGGTAAATTTCACTTTTTAGAATCAGGGTGTTTCAAGTATACTAACAAGCCCAAATCTGAAGACAGATTTGACATATGATTTATTCATATCTATGATTTTTCATGTATAGTTGGCAGAAGATGGTTCGACAACAATATAAACATGTAAAATTAAGAAAAAGGATGAATAAATCATAAATTTGATGAAATTATAAGATAGATTTGACATAGATTATAGCTCAGCACAAATTGAGAACCCTCGATTCATATTAAGGGGGAGGGGTAAAGTGATAATTGATAAGTACCGAATTGATGTACCTACTATGTATTTGATTTTTAAAATACCCACTTTGCATCGCATCACTCACAGCCACCTCCGGCGAGTCGATTCGGCGCGTGAACGCACGGCACAAGTAGGACAGGGACCAACACGACGAGCCGACCGACCACTAGTACAAGAAACTAGTCTAGTTGTATAAGTGGATAATATGCGAACTAACCGACAAGTTACACAAGCCGTGGTGTGCGAAACTAGTTGGATCTGAGAAACTGCCGTAGAAGTGGTATGAATACGCCTTTCTCCACTGGGTGGGCATTGCTGCGTCAGCGGGCGGCGCGCCGATTCTCTACTTTAGCAGGTACTTTAGCGAACCGATTCTCTACTTTAGCAGGTACTTTAGCGAACCGATTCTCTATTCGGTGTTGTTAGTGATGATGCTCGAGACACAAAATTTCCTGAAACTCGAGACTGATAATTGACCTCGAGAGTAGAGCGAGTGATAAAAAATTTTAATTCAAATTTTAACATTATTCATCAAAAAATCCCAAAAATTAAAGACAAATAAACTATTTTATTAGAAAATAAAAAATAATTGTTCTTTTAAAAATTGTTTGCATTTAAACCATTGCTCGCTTTCCTTTTTTAAATCAAACTAAAGGTTAAAAAATAAATTGAATTAATTCTAAAAATCAATTTTTTATTTTAGCACCGAATATCATAATGCTTACAAAAAGATGTTCACCAGAGCCAGAACAACTACAACAAATGTCGGCCCATTGTTCATCCAACATTGCAACGAAAATGGTCTCAATATCAATACACAAGTGGCACGGGACGCAACAACTTAATGGCCAACCATATCTTATGTAGTATGATGAGTGGTGACAAATGTTCAAAAATTTCGTCAATCTTTTGAAGTTCTTGACAGATATAATAAAGAGTTCGAAATTATGACAAAACATGTATCAGTGTCACGTAATAGTAGTCAGGGAAACAGGTATAACGTAGTCACGTAGAAAAAATACGGTACGTGAGTTAGGACGTGCCATCAAAAAACCAGTAAAACGCATCATGTACTTCATGAAGTTGGTGAACGCAGCACTGGTTTGAACCCTAATTCATTAGGTTCTTTTATCTATATGTCTAGTTTGGTCGCTTATTAGGGTAAAAAGTTGTTCAACGTTTAGAGTTCTAGTCGGTCAGGCCAGCCGATCACCGAGCGAGTAATCCTAATCAAGCCAGCCGTATCACGAAAGGCAAGGGATAATTTAGTTCCAAAAATGTTTTTCAAACACTGATGAGTGGGAGACTCTTAGGGACCGTTTTTTTGCCTTTGTAATTTTTCCGGATATTATTGAAACCTTTCATATTTTTAAAAGGTTATTATTATATAAATACTACCTAGATGATCAAAATATCAAAATATTTCAAGGAAATTTGAAAAATTAAAAGACCAAAAATTGGCCATATTTCTGATTTATTTTTTGCCCATTTGCCTATTTGATGTTATCGACAATTAATCTTTGCTCATTGAAATTGCTCAAAAAGGACTATTAAAATCCTTATAACAAGGCCCTGTGAATTTTAATAAATGTATTTTGTAGCCAGTCTATGTATGAAAAGGTACAATCCCAAAAAGGACACATAGGATATATGCACAACGATTTTCGCCTCCAATTAGCATTTTGACTATTGAAAAAATTAAAATTGGTTAATTTTATGTGTTTTTTGGAAATAAAAATGATACAATTCTTTTCGCAATGCAACACAATTGTAACAATTAAAATTTTTATCTCATCAATATATCATTCTTCGTATTCATTCTTCATATGATGATTCAGCAGCAATTTATCCGCTATATTGAACTGAAAATGGTTCAAGGAAAATTTTTTGAATTGATATATATATATATATATATATATATATATATATATATTATAACAAATTAAAAAAAATTAACACCCAAAAATTTTAAATTTTGGAGTTTGATGGCCCAAAAGCATTTTTAAGTTATGTATTTCCATATCATGTGTTTTCCATAAAATTTTCTTTTTCATATTTTATTAATCATAATTATATTCATTTTAAATCATATGACATATTATTTCATTTTTTTAATCATATTATTTTGTGTTGGCGATAGAATGACTATTAAATAAGTTAGCTTCGTCTCTGCCCAGCAGATTAAAAATGCATACATACCGTATTACCTCTAATTTAACGGTATACCGTTACATTTTTCAACTTATTTCATAGCTTACCGTTAAATTAGAGGTTACTTTTAAATTATTCAACCTCTGTAGGGCCCAAGGCCAAAATTCAAAATTTACTTCGAACATAAAATTTTTAAATTATAATGAAAATGCATTAACATGAAAGCTTTTCTCAAATAATGAACATGCCCATTGACCTCCCCCCCTCTATTTCGATTCTATTTATCTTCGTAAGAATTTTACAGCTATGAGTAATACCGCTCTTATTTAGTTTACTCCGCCTCCACAAATTCAAAATTCTTCAAAATTTGAAAAAAGCCCCGATTAAAACTGAATAGAATTCCTGAAATAATTAGATAAGAAATCTAGGTATTTTATATATTTTTTGATTATTGACACAGGAAAGAAAACTGTAACTGGTAGTAGGACAAAAATATGACCAATCTTAGTGTTCTAAAGGTAGTTTGGCAGTTTGAGAGCAGAAATTATAGAAAATTAATCAACGGAACAAAATATATGTAAAACAGTTGGAAGATATAAAAAGTTTAAAAATTATTTGTACCTTAATGTTGAAATTTTTAAGCTATTGAAGGAATTTGAATTTATAAGGGGTAAATTTTATAAGAGCCGTTATTACTTATTACCGTTAAAATAGAGGTCAATTAGAGGTTACCGTTAAATTTTTCAATCAAGGACAAAAGTTACCGCTAAATTAGAGGTTACCGTAAAAATAGAGGTACTACGGTAATTGATAAGATGTGCCAAGAAAAAAAACTAAAAAATTATTGGATTGTTTCAAACAAAAGGAAGAAGCTGCTAATTAAAGTTTTTTATTAATTAATATTTTTTGCCATTATCATTGTACGGATCTCCATAGAGATCTTGTACAAAAACCATCATTAAAACACAAATAATATTGAAATGTTTACAATTCCTGCTGATGCTGACACTGCGCAGCATCCTCCACCTGGGTAACAAGGCGGTCGACACCACGTTGCACATACACATTCACCTTGAGAAGCGCAAAATTGCGGATTTAACAGCAGTATAATGACAATGCATAGCAGGATGTAACCAGCAGCAGGAGGAGTAGGAATACGATCCATGGGAAGCTGAAAAAAGCAAACAAGGGTAATGGAATCGGGATATGACACCAAAACGCGTATTCTAAAAAAATAAATCGCGACAAAAAATTCACCCCTCGGGTAAATTTTTTGTCGCGATTTGTATTTTAAAAGCGTAAATTTTTGCAAAGTAAACGTCACATTGAGGGTAAGCAGTAGGGCTTTTCGATCGATGCCTGAAACTTCTCTATATTCGATACCCATACTTGGATCGGTATCCGGATACCGATACGATAAATACTTTAAATAAATTTTCTAGAAATTTTTTAACATTGAATTTTTCGATTTTTAATTCTGCGCTTTCTATGAAGTTTCACGGGAATTGAATACGATTGCTTTTTAATTTTAAAAATAGAACTGAATTCGTAAAATTGAATAAAAATTTTTACTAGAATAAGGCTCATGGCGATTTCATCATCAAAATTCATCAATGTTGCTACACTATCATTTTCAAGGAAAAGTTAAGGAGAATCTCATTTTGAACAAGGCTTTTTTAAAAAAAGATTTGTGCGCTTCGGTAGAAATGAAATAAACATTTTTCTTAGAAATAAGATATTTTTCGCTGCTTGAAGAAAAAAGAAGACTGAAGTTTAAGGAGGAGAAAAAATTTCGAAAATTATCTAATAATTAACTGATTTGATAAGAAAATTTATTAAATTTGGTATTATGAATTTTCAGTTGATCGGTCACTTAATTTTTCGAACGTGACATTTTATCCAGTTTAAAAAAGTATCGATTTCCGATACCAAAAGCTGGTATTTTCCTGCTAACGGGTGGGGGCAAACTTTTATCAGGGAGGGGGGGGGTGGGTGCACTTAGCAAATTTCAGTGGTGCCTCCCCCTTGTTAAAACGATGCCCCTCCTCCCTCTGTTAAAGTTTGCCCCCTCCATCCGTTAACAGGAATGTACCCAAAACCCAATACCGAAAACCCCGATATTTTTCGCGACTCATACCGAGAATATCGATCAGCCCTGATAGGGCTGTTGAAAAATTTTTCGATGTGCCAATTTCGATAAAAGTGACCATTTGATCGCTATTTCACTACTCATATTAAATCGATAAATAGCCCTAATAGCTTGGGGTGGCGGCGACCCCGATAGAAGCCGTTGTAGAAAATTTTGAAATTTTTGAATTGAGAACCTTATTCTTAGGGTGTATATTTTTCCGCGGTATCAGGCCAAAACGGTAGCGGTATGCGATAGCGGTATGGGCTAAGAACGCGGTATATGGCAATATGCAGTATGCAGTACGGTATCCAGCCCTGCCTCGTAAGCAGCCCTTATAATAGGTAAATCGTGGTTAAATAACACCGTTTTTAGCATAAGAGCCCAGAAATAAGTGAGGAAAAGCAAAATTTTGATGGGTACTAAAAATATAGAAAATTTTTAGAAGAGTGGATCTGAAATTGAAATCCATAAAATAAAAAAATAAAAGAACCAGGCATACATACACCAATCATCTTTGGGCTCTTTTTAAACGCTGAGAAAGTTGAAATCGAATTGAATTTTAGCCTCATTCAAAATTTATTTGATTAAAAATTAAAAATAAAAGAATAAAATTGAAAAATAATGGAACAAAAGCGATGGCGATAGAATTAACAATTGTTCACATTTTTTAGGCATCAATTTTCTTTTATTTTTTATTTCAATGTGTAAAAATTTTATTAGCAATAATTTGTTAAATTATTTTCTTCTTTGACTTTTCAGTTGTTCAATCACATATTCAAGCATATTTATGTAGTTGAATATCTATTGATTAAAGAAAATCAGTTTCAATGGTAGCTAAAGAATTTTTGTATATAAAGAATTTCTTAAAAATTCATTAGATTTTTTAGACCATCGGATCCGAACATTTGATTTTCGAACATGCAATAAAATAAATTTTTGCACCCCCGTATCGATAGAGCTCTTTGAGCTGAGCAAAATGATGTATCACCATGTAAATGTTTTACTTTTACAAAATCAAAATTTGAACATCGTGTCGAAACTCCCTGAAATCCGAGCGTTATCGTTTATAAAGTTAACGGAAGATTCGCAACATTCAATTCCCTATAACCTATTTCGACTTTATTTTTTTCCCGGCAATTTTAATAATTTATTAGGTAATTTAGAATTTTCCATATATCGAATCGACCTCCTTACAGGCCATTTTCGACATAAAACTCGATTTTCCTCTTTCTTAGGATTGCATTTTGTCCATGTGTTCCCCGCGGGGACGGGGATTAACTCTACCGCACTTTTCACGTGTTTTTTCTACGTGAGTACATACGTATACCCCCTACCTAGTGGTACGTGTTTTCTCAAAATGCCGATCTCCAGTAATAATTGTTCGCTCGATAGATGTCTTTATCAATCAATTAGAGTGTTGATCATTAGCGTTTCATGTCCCCTTTTTAAACATTAAATATATTTCAATGTCCATTCATTTCTTCCGCGTGACCATCTTCATCACCAAACTTGGCACTTTTTTGCGGGGTTCATCGGCGACCCTTGAGGACATTGGAAGGCTGTTGAAAATTGTGGCATATTGGACACAACCACATTGACACGAGCACGTCCTGGAGCATGTTCGTTCGGTTGCATGTTCTGTTTCAGAAAACAATAAGATGTACAATATATTTAGGGTGTGTAATAATTTTGAGGGTCTTCATTTTGATTTGATAAATAATTTAAAAATGTTCAAAAAAACTAAATCAATTCACGAAATTATCACCATTAAAATTTTTCATAAATTACACATTTTGGACAAAAACATGCCCCTTACATTAAATTAAGAAGAGTTGAGTGTGAAATACAACCTGAGGTCATTTGACATTGTCTATTTGTACCAAGTTTTTTCCGGTGCTAAGACGTTAAAAAATAGTGCCAAATGGGGCGTTAAAAAAGTGCCAAATGATATAGTCAAAACAAAAACTTTTTTGTTAGACTTGTTAGACAAAAAATATAAAAGGCAAAGTTGTGCTGAATTTTATGCTGATTCGAATGGCATTTTTATTTTTTCGAAATTCGAACAAAAAGTTCGCAATTTTCCCGAAATACTGAAAAATACGGTTTTTAGGGGATATTTCGAACTTTTAGACCGAATTTCGGAAAACTTTTTATACCATTCGAATCAGCATAAAATTCTGCACAACTTTGCCTTTTATACTTTTTGTCTAACAATTCTAACAAAAAAGTTTTCGTACAAAATTTTGCAATTGGCACTTTTTTTAACGCCCCATTTGGCACTATTTTTTTAACGCCCTAGCACAGTTTTTTCCGCCGAAGGAATAGGATAGAGGACTAGTTGTTAAAAGTGTAATCTGCTGAAGTGTACGTACATTTTGTTGAAAATTCTGGGTAAAAATGAGCTTTCTAACTTAACTGGTTTTAAAAATAAAAAAGTAACACCAAAATTTGTGTTTATTATATGTATATTAGGGATTTTTTATTAAAAGCATATTAATTCTAAATTTCAACTAGAGATAGCTAACCTAATTTCATTTCACTTTAAGACCACATTTATCCCGGCTTTTCGGCAAAAAAATCATCTAACTTATCTCAATTGAGGTAGTTAAAAGTTAATGAATAAGAATTCAATAAAAAATTTCCCATACCAGAAAATAAATTCCGCTCATAAAATATACGCTAGAAGTTCCTCTGAAACTCGATTTTGTCCGGTATTTTATAATATATTATTCTTTAATGCGACCCAAAATTATTGCTCCAATTTTTCTATTTTTTGGATGAAAATTTCTTTGAAATTAAATTCAGAAAATTGTGGATTTATTAAATGCCTTGGTGTGTAGTTCGATATTATGAAAGGTGCCATGCCAAATTGCGAAAAGTATCAAAAAGGGCGATGCGCGAAAACAGTTAGAATGAGGAATGGATTGTAGAGACCATGAAATGACTAAAAATTATTAATAAATAATAACAAACATTAATAAAACAAACATTTTACTGTAAAATTAAATAAATAGAAATTATAAAAAATTAAACCCTTATCATTAAAATCTCTACATCCAATGTATTTGAATTTTTTGAAAAATCACTCCTATAATTTTCGGCTTATAAAATTTTCGAACATTTCTGACAATTTTCGCGCAATGACCGGTCACCTAATGAAAGGGATAAAGAAGATTAAAAAATGACTAAAATAATAAAAAGGAACATTTTTATATTTGAAAACAATTAGCATTATGTTCGTTCACTCAGATTTCACTCATCATTGAATATTTATTTGAAAAATAAAATCTTCTATAATAAAGTTCCATACATAATGATTAAAATTGTAATTTATATTGAAATCATTGTGGATGGAATGTAGAAGTGTTATTGTTTCTGCAAAAAAAATTAATAGAATTTTTTAACTTTTTTATGGATGCCAACTGGCCATGATATACAGTAATATCATTATTAAATAAGCTGCAAAATTTTTAAATTTTGTGCAAACAAAATTTACCCATTCCTTCGTAACCTTCTCGCACCATGTTTGTCCATAGCTGATGAAAAAAAGTTGTTCATTTGTAAAACTAAATTTTTTTTTGCAAAATTGCCTATATTTCAGTGTTTACCGATCCATTCCATTCAATGGCTTTTCCTCATGCCCCAACTTCTTCTTATAGGCTTGGTATGCCTGAACATTGGGATTTATATTAACATGGTTTAAGCAAAATCCGGCACTCAAATCGATGTCAAACTATCATTGGAAGGGTCTCGAAACTTGAGAAAACAAACCGACCAGAAAAAACCCAAGGGTTTTTTAAATGAAGTTTGGATTTGATGTTCGAGTCAACGTTGGAAAATGGATTTATATTTGCTACTAGAGTTTGGTAATCCTTTTGGATTTTCGACCCTTATCCAGAGGAGGTGGGGGCTTATTAATAGAGAGGAAGCTTGTATTTTTAGATCGTGCTTGCGCGTTTCTAAAAAAATGCAAATAGTCGCGTTTCTAAAAAAGTGCAAATCCACTAAAAAGCGCACTATTACTGAATACTACTAAATAACTAAAGAGGCAAAAAGACTAATAAGTGGCAAAATATCGATGAAAGAAAAATTATGGGCAAAATATAGCAAAAAAAACTTATTTTAAAAATTCCATTGTCCTACGGTATATTTTTATTTTTTATTAACCAGGCATAAGTTATGAAATTTATTTATGTAAGTTCATTCCATCACTCTTGCAGTATTTTTCTATTAAGGCTATTTTTTCGCAGGTATATCTATATAGCTTCCATAGTCCTTTGGATAATTCAAAAAACCGATATGCTTCAATGGAGTGAAAAAATTGAAGTACAAATTTTGGTAAATTTTATAAAAAATTCCGTTACTTCAGCCTGCTTAATAAAAAATAAAAATAAACCATAAGAAAATGGAATTTTTAAAATAATTTTTATTATAACTGGCTAAATTTTATTAAATATTTTATTTATTATTAATTATTTTACTTTCATCGATATTTTGCCACTTATTAGTCTTTTTGCCTCTTTAGTTATTTATGCTCCGTTGCAAAATTATACGTCCACCCAAATTTTAAGAGTTCCACCACCTTCTACTAAGCCAATGAGGCTGAAAATTTGCACATAATTAACATATCATAAAATAATAAGTTCCTGAAAATTTCGTGGATTTTCCTCGTTTAGAAAAAATTTTATGGTCGAATCACTGAAAAAAAGGTGTTGCATAAATATACGTCCACTTTTTCAAGTGAACAAAAAGTCCCAAATTTTACAAAAGAAAAAATCTGAAAAAATTCATACAACTCATATGGACTAGATGATCAATTAGTGCTATAAAAATTTCCCACTCCATTGGGCCCATCATAGAGATTCGGGTACCCCCAAAAAGGGTTGAAAACCGGGATTTTTGGAAACACAAATTCCTACCGGCCTGAAATCCATAACAATGAAGCCTGTTTTTCTGTGGGATATTTAGTGGACATATGGGGCTACAAAATCCCGTTGACCGCTTTTCCTAAGTTCGCTTCTTTGAAAAGTAACCGGTCTTACAAATTCAAGTAACCAAAATTCCATTGGAAATACGGTATTTTTGGCATTTTAAAATTGATCGAAAGGTGCTGATAGGGAGAGTAGAGCAATAGGATTTCAATTAATGGTATTTGGTAGCACCATATGTCCACTAAATATCCCACAGAAAAACAGGCTTCATTGTTATGGATTTCAGGCCGGTAGGAATTTGTATTTCCAAAAATCCCGGTTTTCAACCCTTTTTGGGGGTACCCGAATCTCTATGATGGGCCCAATGGAGTGGGAAATTTTTATAGCACTAATTGATCATCTAGTCCATATGAGTTTTATGAATTTTTTCAGATTTTTTCTTTTGTAAAATTTGGGACTTTTTGTTCACTTGAAAAAGTGGACGTATATTTATGCAACACCCTTTTTTCAGTGATTCGACCATAAAATTTTTTCTAAACGAGGAAAATCCACGAAATTTTCAGGAACTTATTATTTTATGATATGTTAATTGTGTGCAAATTTTCAGCCTCATTGGCTTAGTAGAAGGTGGTGGAACTCTTAAAATTTGG